>RQTK01000312.1:187933-215028 GCA_003991915.1 Elysia chlorotica
TGAGAAAGAGAGAGAGAGAGAGAGAGAGAGAGAGAGAGGCAGACAGGCAAAACAATAGTTATAGATGTGGAAAGATGAGACAATAGAAAGATGAAAATTGGGTGATAGGGAGATATACAAAAAATCAAAGAGAACGTAAGGGCGAGAAAGAGAGATTGAAAGAGATAGACGATAGAAGAGAAAACTAAAACGGTAGAAATAGATAGAAAAACGAGAGAGAGAGAGAGAGAGAAGAGAGAGAAACGAGAGAGAGAGAGAGAGAGAGAGAGAGAGAGAGAGAGAGAGAGAGAGAGAGAGAGAGAGAGAGACAGAGAGAGAGACAGAGAGAGAGAGACAGAGACAGACAGACAGACAGACAGACAGACAGACAGAGGCAAACTAATAGACATATAGACAGAGAGAAGAAGTGGAGTGACAAACAGAGGGAGAGGAAAGAGGGAGAGAAGACAAAAGGGAAAAAAATAACATCCTGAGGTCACAGTATCAGCAATACAGAATTTACGATCCACCCGACCATCAGAGATAACATAAACACGCCCTATTTACGCCTTGAGTTTTCTGAAGGCTCTTTGCTTATTCGTCTAAACTAGAGCTATTATTGGACAACTTTGAATATTTCTTTTCGTCTAAACTAGAGCTATTATTGGACAACTTTGAATATTTCCTTTTTCGTCTAAACTAGAGCTATTATTGGACAACTTTGAAGATTTCCTTTTCGTCTAAACTAGAGCTATTATTGGACAACGTTGAATATTTTCTTTTCGTCTAAACTAGAGCTATTATTGGACAACTTTGAAGATTTCTTTTTCGTCTAAACTAGAGCTATTATTGGACAACTTTGAATATTTCCTTTTCGTCTAAACTAGAGCTATTATTGGACAACTTTGAATATTTTTTTTCGTCTAAACTAGAGCTATTATTGGACAACTTTGAAGATTTCCTCTTCGTCTAAACTATCTATTATTGGACAACTTTAAAGATTTTATTTTCGTCAAAACTAGAGCTATTATTGGACAACTTTAAAGATTTCATTTTCGTCTAAACTAGAGCTATTATTGGACAACTTTGAAGATTTCCTTTTCGTCTAAACTAGAGCTATTATTGGACAACGTTGAAAATTTCCTTTTCGTCTAAACTAGAGCTATTATTGGACAACTTTGAAAATTTCCTTTTCGTCTAAACTAGAGCTATTATTGGACAACGTTGAAAATTTCCTTTTCGTCTAAACTAGAGCTATTATTGGACAACTTTGAAGATTTCCTTACATATCGTCTTCATTTTCGTTATGGGCCTCGTTGCCGCACAGCCTTTATTGCCTAGCAGACGACAGAAGACGGTAATGACCCGCGGAGACCTGGCTAATCCACAGCCCAAGGGCGGTAACTACAATAGTAATCTAATTCCCGGGGAAAGCTTCGATCAAGATGGACGCAGTCTGCTCCCCTTTGCAGCCGCCATCTTTCTTTTCTTTTTTCGTTCACGCAGCTCTTCCACTCTAAAGCTCTTTTCTACGTTCTAGAACCCGCCAAAGAAGATGTGCTGGGACTATCCCTAGAACAAAGAGGTTAGTAACTAGCATCTCACCAGAGCCATCAGTAGGGTCACTAAACTCCCCCCAAACTTCCTAACCAGACCCACCATATTCCTCCGCACCTCACAACCGCACCCCACCCACTCAGCCCTTCCCTTGTACAGGCGTTGCTTAGGGCATAGGACTAAGGAAAAGGAATTCTGTTTAGGCGGTGAAGAGGTGAAGAGAGATGACTTTTTGCCCTTTAGTAAAAGAGAGTCGATTATGTAGCCTTTTGAAAGGAACCGACGGACTCAATCGCTGGTTACGCCATTAGTTGCGTTCAGTCCAGTCAGAGAATGGGGGATTTTCCTCACTTAGCATACTTAATGTATAACGGTGTATGTTTTTCTCGCGTTCTCCCTCTCTCTTCTCTATTCTCTCTCTGTTTCTCTCTCTCTCGTCTCTCTCTCTCTGTTCTTTCTCTCTCTCTCGCATTCTCTCTCTCTCTCTCTCTCTCTCTCTCTCTCTCGCTCGCTCGATCGCTCTGTCTGTTTCTCTCTTCTATCTGTCTATGTACCTACTTATGTATCTATTTCTATCCGCTCTTTGTGACCGTTAGAACATTCCTACAGTTAACAGACTGAATACCCGTCCCTGCATCCGTCTATCTGCCTGCCTGTCTTTCTTTTTTCTTTCTTTTCAAAACGGTAATGTTTTACTGGTCTCTTTCTGTCTATTTGTATTCCTGTATGTCTGTCTCTCTGTATGTCTGTCTGTCTGTCTGTCTGTCTCTCTGTCTGTCTGTCTGTCTGTCTGTCTGTCTGTCTGTCTGTCTGTCTGTCTGTCTGTCTGTCTGTCTGTCTGTCTGTATCTCTTTCTGTCTGTCTGTCTGTCTGTCTGTCTGTCTGTCTGTATCTCTTTCTGTCTGTCTGTCTGTTAACCTATGTGTTAGTTAAAAGATGCTACTAGAGTTTACATACTAAGGGCATTCTGATTTGTTCCTTTGGTGTCTGTCTGGCTTTCAGAAAATTTACATTTATTTAAATTTTAAAACGCTCCGACCCCTTCCGACCTCCTCCTCTGATACTATTAATTTTACAAAGGTCTCTTTTCTAAGATTGCACTGAAATACAAGGGGAGTAAATCAAAATGGAAAAAACACAGTTAAATTTTTGTACTTTTGTTATTCAGAAGATTTACTAAATAAATTTCGAACAATGCACTGGTACATGACTGTAAAATCCTCGTGTTAAACGTAAATAAATCCTCGTGCCAGGCGCACAGACACCTTAGAAATTATTGATATATGTACTACACGTTTATTGATTTAAGGTTTATAATATAACGCTGTTTTTTTTGTTTTGTTTTTTTACAGTCGCTACAAAAGAATTCTAATAGAAAAGTATATGTTAGATGTTATGGATAAAAAAAAACTTTCAAATAATCATTTCCACTTTTTTGAAAACTTATCAAGGCACAGGCTATTATCATTTTTTTAATGAACGATATCTATTGCAAACTCCTGTCACATTTATTTAAAACAGTTGTAACGCGTTATCGCCGTCTATTTTTATATTTTTATTTAGTATGATGATGAGGTTAAGGGCAAGATGATGAATGTGATGATGATGATGATGATGATGATGATGATGATGATGATGATGATGAGGATGAGAGAGGAGGAGGAGGAGGAGGAGGAGGAGAGAGAGAGGAGGAGGAGGAGGAGGAGGAGGAGGAGGAGGAGGAGGAGGAGGAGGAGGAGGAGGAAGAGGGAGAGAAAGCGGGGGAGGAGGAGAAGAGGAGGAGGAGGAGGAGGATGACGATGTTCTTGATCATGTTAGTAGTCGTTGTTATGGTGGTGTTGGTCGTGGTGATTGTATAGATCAATGCAAATAATATAACAAAACTTTGCTAATTAAAAAAAGTCGTACCTTATGCTCATACAAAAAAAACATGACACCAGAAATGACACCGGAATCATATTTTATTATGATTTTTTGTATTTAAGTTTCGAAATCAGGTATGATTTAAACACTCAAAACAAATCGTTATTTAGATATTTACTCTAATTAACCTGTTTACGAAAGAACTTAAGTAACTTTTTGACATCAGAAGGTCATGACGTGAACATTCCAAGTTCCTGTGCGTCAAATAGTGATTTCCGTTCAGGGTTCCAACAGCTACTGAGAACATCAGTTGGAAGGAGATAAAACTGGATGTTAAGAGAGCGGGACTCCACAGACTTAGCGTTAAAATCTGAAGGTGTACATAGCAGCGGCTGGTGGAGTGTAGGTGGCGAAGATTAAGAAGACTGAGTGCGGGATTTCCTTTTTGAGAGTTCAGTTCAAAACTGTGAGTTTTAAAATTCTGTTACTTTTGTGTCGTGGTTTGGAAGAATTTGTTGTATGATCATGGCGGTTGGTGTTTTTTTTTTGTTGTTTTTTTGTTTTTTTTTTGTTGTTTTTTTGTATAACTATTGGAAGTTTTTCTTTTTATGTGTACCATTTTCTTTTTTTTTCCCTCATATATCTTCTTTTTTGGGCGAGTTGCGTCGATTTTAATTAGCAAAGTATGTATCCAAATAAACGTCTACTTTTGTTTGGGTTTTTTTTTACTTTAAAGCCGTTGTATTTTGTTGGATTCTGTTTGGTCTGACTGGCGCCTATTTTTATATTATTGTTTTATTTTTTTTCACATGGGTACTTACTTAAAGTAAATTGTCTTCAAGTTAAATTGTGTTTTTGGTTGCACTCTTAAGTACATGGAAGGTCACCGAATTGTTCTAGAAAAAAACATGTTTTTGTATAAAAATAGCGATAGTGATGTGTTTGCTTTAAACCCTCATGATAGAAACACATAACACTCATCGAGCACTGTTTATTCAGCATATGCAGACTGCCCTCTCTGTGGCTAAAACTTTGATGATATAACTCACTTTGATACTAAATAAAGCATGTTTGTTTATTTTGGTGACTTCGTCTGTTAATTTTAGAAACCCTCAGCTGGAGTAGATGGCTACATTACATTAAAATGTTGATTGAATTAAAATTCTGTCAACACAGAGGAGCAGTTACTGGCCTTTGCATGTTTTCATAAAATTTGGCCTTCTGCTTTTGGACACCTCAATTGCATAATATCCTGCGTCATTAATTTTTTTTTTTTGTTGTTTTGGTGGGGGGGGGGGGGGGGGGGGAGGTTAGAGTACTTAAGAACTGTGACTGGACGCTATACCCCTTGGGTGACGTTTTGCTTAGAGATTAGAGATTCTAGCAGTAGTACCGTAGCCGGTTCCCTTAATTGGGACCCTGGAGGGATACTAGGGAGTATTTTGATTTATAGTCACAACGTCGGATTATATTCCAAGTACGCTACAAGCGGGCTGGAATTTATTGTACATAAGATAAGATGGAGTTGAATTCGCCCTTTAAAGGCACATTTGGTAGAATTTAGATATACTTTTTACAACGGAATAGATGCTAAACATTATTTAATATATTTTTTGTGTTTTATTTTTTCAATTTCCAGTATTAATATTATTTCCTGATGCCCCTACGTCAGCTTAGATGTTGTATAGTGATCTATCGCATTTCAAACACTCTAAACCTTTAGTATTTTAGAAATCAGATAGAGCATTATAACAACTAGGGGACTTAGTTAATCTAGTCATTACTTTATTAGTAGCAGTGTCAGCAACCTTTTAAATAATTTAACTATCGCCACAAGCGGAATATTAATCACATTTTGGACATTATACTATTAGAAACAAAAATATAGGAAGTTGCACAATGTGAAAATCGGTGTTTAAAAAGTGTTTGACGTAATTCCGAAACTCATCGGAAACTGATCGGAAGTTCTCACTACTCATTGGTCAGAAATCAATGAGTGTTGATATGGTTGTCATGTAAAGAGCAGACGTCAAAACTCCCGCCGGTACGCCTCGTGAATCATAGCCCGCCTAATCTTTTCCGCATTGAACCGGAAATGAATGTCGGCTGCGCGACTCCTGGGAGATTGTTGGTGGCGGCCATTGTTGCGAATTGTTTGGGGAATTCGGAATTCAGTATCGCTGATCGCTATGCTCATTAAGTGAAGCGGCGTAGTGTTCAGCAGTGAAAACGCATGCCTTGTTATTTATGAGATTTTAGATGTAATAAAAAATATGAGGAGTTGTATTATATATGGGAATTGTTAAATAGTCAGGCCCCAAAGCTATTTATGTACCGCCTCCATCACCAATCAGGTCCACCCGAGATCAAAGCTATATATATATAATTATAATTATGGGCTCATCCGGTCTACTTCCGTCAACCAATCATATTCGTCGTTACATACCTGGAGTCCGAGTTGATTTTTAGATACTGCGCCATTTTGTGATGAACGCGGAATTCATAAAACTTACAGGGTCTGCTAATGCTAGGTTTTTCATATCTAGGTCTGAATTAAAATTTAGATTTCAATTTCTAAAAGAAATCAAAATATTTAATTTAAAAAAATTGAAAAACAGAAGAAAGAGATCTTGACCCAAGCAAAGAAGTAAGAGAAGTATATGCTGCTAAGTACAAACAGAGAGTACATTTAGGCGTCCGACTTAGCCTTCAATGTATTAAAATGCGCATTTTAATATACTTCCTCCTTCTACCTACTAACGTACGCCTTTAGTATAAACTGATGCGCACCAGTTCAACCATCGGTGCGCAAATTAATGCGAAGTGATCTGCATCCATTAGCAATAGCAATAATAATTATTCTCATCAGCATTACTCCTAGTTAATGTCTTACATCATATACCGGATCCATCTTTAGAGCCCTTACGTCAAAATCAAGCCTGAGGGAAATCCAAGCTATTTATAATAGATTGTTTACATTATTAATAGTTAAACTCATAACGAGGTCGCATGTCCTGATCTGAGGGCTTGGTGACTTCACTTTTGAGGTGATTGGTTGTTTGGTCATCCATGCTTTGAGCGCGGGTGTATGTGTTGGCGGTATTATAATATTTTCTGAATATCGCCATGTTTTTTGTCAAAAATTCTCTATTTGTTTTTCCTGGTTCCTTTCGGAGCAAAGACTCTTATATTTCTCAGTATAAAGCTGACATGGGAATCATTGGCTATAGTTCTGGTAAAATAACAAAACCCAAAAAGTCACAGAAACAAATTGGTGCTTCCGATTTTTATTTTTGATTTATTTATATACTTATTCATTTAGTATTATTGTCTTTATTTTTTTTCTGAGTATGTTTTTATGTTTGTTTTGTGTTTGTTGGTTGTTGTTGGGGGGGGGGGGGGGGGGGGGTGGTACTTGAGATATATGTGCCCAGTGTCAATCCCAGGTGTTTTAGTTTTTGCTTTCCTTTTTGGATTCACCATGTCCTCCTTTCGGTTCCATTATGCTACAGGGGAATTTTTCATTTTTTTTTTACTTTTTGTAGTATTTTTTGGATTTACTAGATCTGATCTATATTGCTTTTGGTTCTTTAGTAACGACTAATTTTACCCCAGGTGCTGTTGCTTTGCTACTTCATTCATTTAGATTTTTTTTACGTTATTTAGGTTCCTGAAGGTTATTCTAATGGTTTTGTGATTTTACATTTATTTGTTTGTTTGGGTTAACTTTTGGGGTCTTTTTCCTCTATCATAACTGCAAAATTCAAGGTTGATCATTGTATCGTCTATTATTGTTTGTTTGGGATTGATTTGACACATATTCATCTTAAATAACTACCGAATGGTACATTTTTTCCTATTACAATGTTGTATCTTTTCTCGAGTACAATCACATTACGCTACTAATTGTTATATAGGCTCTGTAACCGAACCTCTAGTCAACTAGATCAAAGTAATAATATATGATGAAGCAGTAACCAACTTGAATTAACGGACAAAGAGCTCAACAGGGTGTGTTTAACATACAAAACGTTTCGGCTTCGTTGGGCCTTCTAAAGTATATCATTGTACAACATCAAAGTAACGTTTATGTTCATATCCAGCCCTACTAGATGCCGAGTCTACGCCACTAACTCTGATAAATCCCACGGTGACCATCTCAGTACGAACATATAACAAGTTTCGGTACAAAACAGTTAGGAGTGGTGATTATACCACTATAAAGAGACTTCAGTTCCCGTATCACACCCAGCCCATACTAGAGACCTTGTGATGGCTGAGCTCATAGAGAAAACGAACGCGATAGTTATGGGAATCCCCACTGGCGTCCAATCATAGCTCTACCTCAGAATTACGGAGCAAATAATGGGTGTGATTACGTCTTTCGTTATCGTCGTGTATGTCGCAAAGTCTCGACTGATTTGAGATTGGCGACATTGGGTTGGACAGAAAAACTCTTTGTTTTGGGGAATAAATGTTCTTTCAATCACTACAGTAAAATTCTCGTTGAGAAAGATGGCTACGATATTAAGCGATATGAAATGGTCATCAAATCTAGAACATTGTACATTGTTATAATTGGTGGCCATTCGAAAGAGTCTCTGGTTAGTGCGTGCATGGCACTTTCTGATCAGTTTTCATGTGCCCTAGGTTTCCAGAACAATCATAAATATAATACATTGACGGGGGGCATCGGCTAGGATTCGAACCGTGAACCTCTTACTTTCAGTCCAGAGCAGTATTGACTAGAGTTCCCGGCATGTTCGTAGCATTAGTGTTGGCAATTACTATTAGAAAATGTTTTCCAGTGTAGTGAAATGTAGCATTAGTGTTGGCAATTACTATAAGAAAATGTTTTCCAGTGTAGTGAAATGTTACATCAGCACTCGGATGAGATTTTATATGAGGTACCTTGAAACTGAACTAGGAGTTCATTTCTAACTACGTTCAGTAACTTTAGATGAACTCACATTTCGAATTATCGGGTGGTTACGTCATCTAAAAGGATAATAATTTTGTTTTGTTTTGTTTTCGTGCAATAGAGTTTAGTTACACAAAAGGCCATATCATTGAATACGTCATCAGAACGAGAAATTGATCAAAATAACGCAAAAACAAGAAAGCATTCAAAGTGTGAAGAACAGCAGTATTGTTGTTTTTTTTTTACAATTGAATTACTCGTTTTACAACTTCACAAAAAGGTGTCACATTTCGTGTAACAAAAGAGGTACAAAATTCAATGACCAATAATGTGACACGCCTCACTTCGGTTGTTCTGGACGCGTCACAAAAGACCCTGACAAAGCGTGAACCTTTGATATCTTTTGAAATTCCCGAAAAGCGCGCTGTGGCGTTTGCAACAAAGATGCGTACGTGAAATAGGAGAGGCTACAACTATGACGCATTGAAGTTGTGGCGATAAATAATTTGATCAAGCTCTTTGGCTGGTGTTAAGTGATCAAAATTATAAGGCCCTGACAAAGTGAGGGGGGGTTACTATCATAAGGCCCTGACAAAGTGTGGATTTTTACTCTCCATAAGCGATGCTGTGGAGTTTGCAGCAACGATGTCAGTATAATGTGATCGTCTGGAACAAGAGTCCTGGTATGTCCGCATTGACTCTGTGTAGAATTACCAGAGGTTTGTATCAGGACGCACCAATGGTCAGCAGTATAGTCTAATTTATGACTTTCTTGTTCGCGTTTACAGTTTTCGACCCCCCCCCCCTAATGCGAGCGCCAAATCGAACAGTAGGCCCCATTAGCAGAGACGTATTTGAACAAGCGCTGAGTGTGTCAATATTTTTATTCTTAGGATTTGGTGTAGTGGTTTGAATAAGAAGTTATAATATCTAGTGCATGGTTTTGATACATTAGTTGGTACTCAAACATTTTGATTTCTGAATTGCAAACGCCGTTGCTGCCATAAACAGGATACGCATATATGTATTAATTTGTCATTATAATATAATGATCTTGTAGTTACTAAGGAGATTTGGTAGGGCACCATAGGCTTTGTTTAGCAGTCATATTGGATCAGTGATGTTCCACAGGTTCTATAGTTTAGTGATTGTTAGGGAGGATCCCTAAATGAGAGAGAGAGAGAGAGAGAGAGAGAGAGAGAGAGTTGCGAGCTAGTTCCATCGGTAGTCCATGCGACTCCTAACCGGAAAATAGGGGTTCGAATCCCAATGAAGCCGACTTTCTTCATACTTGTTGCGTCGGTGTCAGTATAAAGGGACAGGCTGATACAGAAGTCCTTGTATCTCCACCTCGGCTTTTTGCTGGAGCATGTAAATTTGCCAATCTTAATTCTTGTTTTTTGGGACTTTTCAGTGGTATAGCCTTGTTGCTGAAGTTTGACGTTAAAAACTAGCAAGCTACTTCCAACCACCGTAAAATATATTGCCACAGAGATTGGAATTATCGTGTTCGCATCAACGGTTTTTAGAAATTTCTTGCTACCCGCAGCTACAGGGGGCGCGGTGGTCCTGGGGTAGAACATCGGCTTCCGACGCAAAAGATTTGGGTTCGAGTCCTGGCGATTTCGCTCCCGACTGGTTGGGTCGGTGTCAGTTTAATGTGACCGACTGAGACAGAAGTCATGGTATCCCCGCCATGTATCGTGTGTGGCAGTACACACAATTGTCAGATGTCAGTCTTGGGGCTCGTCCACAATATAGCCTGTATATATGCTGATGTTGAACGTTAAATCAACTCAACTCAATGCCACCAAACTAACCAACCGTAAAATATATCGCCACAGAGACATGAATTCTCTTGCTCGTTCGCGTCTACAGTTTTTTTAGAAAGCTTCTTTCCACCCACAAGCAACAATCGAAGAGTAAGTGGTGAATTAAGACTGGCGTGTTTGTGCAACCAGCATAATTAAACACTCTAATAACTCATGTCGTAACTGTCTATACTGTTTTGTTATGCTGTTTATATATACGGACCATCATATCTGCCTTTAAAGCACATATAATGTTATATCTTATCTTATCGTATCTTATCTTATCTTATCTCATCTCATCTCATCTCATCTCATCTCATCTCATCTCATCTTATCTTATCTTATCTTATCTTATCTCATCTCATCTCATCTCATCTCATCTCATCTCATCTCATCTCATCTCATCTCATCTCATCTCATCTCATCTTATCTTATCTTATCTTATCTTATCTTATCTCATCTCATCTCATCTCATCTCATCTTATCTTATCTTATCTTATCTTATCTTATCTTACCTTACCTTATCTTATCTTATCTTATCTCATCTCATCTCATCTCATCTCATCTCATCTCATATCATCTCATCTCATCTCATCTCATCTTATGTCATCTCATCTCATCTCATCTTATGTCATCTCATCTCATCTCATCTCATCTCATCTTATCTCATCTCATCTCATCTCATCTCATCTCATCTCATCTCATCTTATGTCATCTCATCTCATCTCATCTCATCTCATCTCATCTTATCTTATCTTATCTTACCTTATCTTATCTTATCTCTAAGACTCTGAGCATCTGTAAGTTTAGAGGGAAGGAAAAATTAACTCCTCCGCCACGCAGAGGTTATAATTATCTATAAATGTTCGCGATTGATCTACTGAATTGGTGCTGTCGTTTCGTCACGGTCTGGGCATGGGATTGTCTCCCATACTGTCTGTCAGTGTTGGGGTTTAATAGAGGCCTGGCGATAACGCTTGGCAGAGAGAACACGGGGACGGTACGTAAGGGAGCTGGTTTTACAAATACATGTAATTGTTTTTAAATAGAGATTTTGCTTGCTGTGTTGGCCTTGTTGGAGATGGGTCTCTCTTGCGTCATAGAAAGAGGCAAATAGAGAGAGAGAGAGATAGAGAGAGAGAGAGAGAGAGAGAGAGAGAGACAGAGACAGAGAGAGAGGGAGGTAGGGAGAGAGAGAGAGAAGTTTGGAGAGAAAGAGAGAGAGTTGAGAGAAAGGGAGAGAGAGAAAGAGAGAGAGAAAGAGAGAGAGAAAAAGAGGGAGAGAGAGAGAGAGAGATAGAAAAAGTTAATGGAAACTGCACGGGTTCCAATAATATCTCTATCCTCTACTTACTTAGCCAATGAGCGATCAGAAAACCCCCTGCCTAAGGGGCGCGATTACGTAATCCTTTATCGTCTTGTTGGTCGCAAAGCCTGTAATTCTGGTACTGACTACAGAAAGGTAAACTGTTTAACATCTCCTCCAGGTCTGGAACTAGCAGGACTAACATAGAAGTTGAGGGGGTTTAAAGACACCTGGCGTGGGAGGTTATGGATCTATGGGGTCGATACAATTCTCCTGGCATGTAGATTTAACAATTTTGAAACTGCTGTTATAGACGATGCAATGGCTTCTTTGTAGTAATTATAATAATCAATTATATGTTGCTGTCGCGTCGACGGTTTTTAGAGAATTTGTTTCCACCCGCAAGTCACAATCGAAGAGTAAGCTCCGCTCCCAAAAGCTAATCATCATCATCATCATCATCATCATCATCATCATCATCATCATCATCATCATCATCATCATCATCATCATCATCATCATCATCATCATCATCATCATCATCATCATCATCATCATCATCATCATCATCATCATCATCATAATCATCCTACTCTTTCCTCCTCCTTCTCCTCCTCCTCCTCCTCCTCCTCCTCCTCTCTCCTCCTACTCCTTTCTCTATCTCTTTCTTTCCCCTAATTTTCTCTTATAATAGCAAGTTTTGAATTTTTTTTATTTTTCTTATTTTGGTGACTTGCATAAAAATGTAGTAATTATAATAGCAGTATTTAGAAGGACGAATAGCATTGCTACATATGTGTTCCGCATTCTGCCCAGCTATTATGCAGCTATATTAAGCCCCGCTTCCAAAAGTAGTAGCAATAGTCAGTGCAGATTCATTCGTCGGTAGTTATTATTGACTAGTGGGATTGACTTTCCGTTCAGGATTAAATTAAATAAAGGCAAGCCCAAGTGGTAATTTGGTGGGTTTTTTTTTTTAAATCCACGGTCTATGTTAATGCTATGTTGGCAGTCAGTCAGGTAGTGATGATGATGATGATGATGATGATGATGATGATGATGATGATGATGATGATGATGATGATGATGATGATGATGATGATGATAGTAGTAGTGATGATGATCATATATTATTGTTGTTTCTGTATACTATTTCTATCGAAATCGATTTTGGCATTTGCTTTCTTCGATTTACCTGAAATTTAAAACAACCGGTCGTGAAAAGTTAGGATCTAAGAGACCGATGTCAAACCTACAGGCGCTCTGACATAATAATTGTTTAAGTACAGGTTATGGATATACTATTATTAAAATTTGTACAGGGCAACGAAATTGCTAAATCTGCGCACGAGTTCTGCCTTACTAAACTTGGGGAACCAACTTGTGCAGGCGCTAAAGCGCTATCTCTAAATTGGGAGGTCTCTGATTCAAATCCCACAGCCGGTTTAAAAACTAATGTATTAAAATTCTCCGATTTCGTCCCCTACTGTTTGGGTCTGTGGCAGTATAAGGCGACCGGTTGAGAAAGGAGCCATAGTATAGCCGCGCTGTCTCTATGTAGCAGCACGTAAAGTTGTCAGACGTTAGTCGTGGAACCCGTTCTCAATATAGCCTTTTTAGTTCTGACGTTGGACGTTAAGCAACAGGCTCAACTAATTCAACTCAACCTAAACAAACAGCATCCCATCTGGTGATGATTAAGTGGGTTGGTTTCTGAAAGTTTAACCTCAGCAGCAAGACTATAAGTTGACATGTTCCAAGACTGTTGTCAGACCTTTTTGCTTATTGTCAAAAAAAGATCGTGGGTTTTGAACCGGGGACCTCCCGATACTGAGACGAACTTTTTACAGTATTGTGCCAGTTTGTAGTATGCAATGCTACTTGAGACAGTCTTGGTTGAGTTTAACACAGCTTGTTTAAAGTTATGAGAAGGCATGACACCGTTCAAAGAAAGATCCTGAAGGGACAAATAGAAAGGAAACGAGGACTAAGAAGAAGAAGAAAGATCCTGGAGGGAGAAATAGAAGGGAAATGAGGGTGAGGAAACTACTACTACTACTACTACTACTACTACTACTACTACTACTACTACTACTACTACTACTACTACTACTACTACTACTACTACTACTACTACTACTACTACTACTACTACTACTACTACTACTACTACTACTACTACTACTACTACTACTACTACTACTACTACTACTACTACTACTACTACTGCTGCTGCTGATGCTGCTCCTTAAAATAGACCGTCGTGCTGCGTGAAGAAAAACTCAGCAACATAGAATCACACTTGAAGAAATTGTGCCACTGTCCCTTTATCATTTCATCCTCTCAGAGTTGAGTTGATTTCTTTTAACGTCCAACATCAGTACTATATAGACCATATTGTGGACGGGCGCCAAGACTTGCGTCTGACAATTTTATGTGCTGCCACACACGAGACAGGGCGGGGATACCATGACTCCTGTCTCAGCCGGTCACATTAAACTGACACCGACCCAACCAGTAGGGAGCGAAATCGCCAGGGCTCGAACCCGGACCTTTTGCGTCGGAAGCCAATGTTCTACCCCAGGACCACCGCGCCCCCCAATCATCTCAGGTACAATCATAACCAAGTCTTTTGGTTCGCAATTGTCATAAGAAATGCTTTCTCGTGGATGGATCCCAAAATTAATTTATGACAGTTTTACGTGCTTTCTGCCTCTCTCCTTCCTGCCCCTTTATTTTTCTCTGTCATAAATTGCAAAACCACCAAGACACAATATCCTTGTTCAGACTCTCTCCTTGCTCAATCTAATTGATTTCCAAACTCAGGTGATTAAAATCGATCAAGAACAGGAATAAATCCATCTTAAATTCGACCTGGTTTTCCTCTAGCTTAAGATAATAGTAATTATGTTTTACCTTTCCGGTAAAATCTGTTTCTTGCAAAATTTACTTCTATAGGAAAATCTATATCAATGGACTGAAAGAGTGTTTGATTCTAGGTCAGGATTATATGGGCGAGGAAAACACACATTTATTTTGATTTTGCTAAAACGGTCTAAACTTATTAAGAAATAGAAAATAGTGGCTTCAGTCATCCGTTTCACAGTTGAGTGTTCAAGTTGTTGAGTTCAATGGATCTTGTTTAAAAGATCGTGCACTAGTAAGAATAAAATAGTTGTTGAAAATAATTTATCCGGTTTCGACGGTAATGCTGTTCCCATATTGAAATACTGTAAGTCATAATAATCGGTTGTCGTTGTGAGTATTTAAACGAATCGATACAAAAATCATGCACACGACAGTGATTTTAAGTCAACATTGATCCCGCGCGCTTTGTCTCATCTCTCTCTCTCTCTCTCTCTCTCTCTCTCTCTCTCTCTCTCTCTCTCTCTCTCTCTCTCTCTCTCTTTCTCTCTCTCTCTCTCTTCTTCTCTCTCTCTCTCTCTCTCTCTCTCTCTCTCTCTCTCTCTCTCTCTCTCTCTCTCTCTCTCTCTCTCTCTCTCTCTCTCATGGCTTTATTTATTACGACGTTTAAGAATTCATCACGCGCGAAAAAGGTAAATCTTGGTACTTGCTTGGTTGTTTTCGGGTGTTTCTTTTTAATGTTTGTTTGCAATTGTTTTAGTTTTTTCCTGAATTCTAATACTCACTTATCACTGTTTATAAAAATCTTTTAGGGTGCGTTTGCTGTTATTCATGTTATTGTTCTTGTGTTGATGCTTTTGTTATTATTGTTATGGTTTTGTTGTTGTCATTGTTGATTCAGTTGTTGCTATTGTTGTTGCTGTTGCTGTTGTTACTGTTGTTGCTGATGTCTATAGAGAAATTTTCTGTAGGCAATGAAGTGTATTCTATAATAAATCGTTGTTGTATATTTAAACTAGACATATAAAAGATTGGTAAACAAAGTGTGCTCGAAAAAGTCACTGATTCGAATTCTTTACGGTTTTTGGGGACAGTTGAGATTTTCCTTAGTTTAACGTCTGCTAAGTTTCCTTCATGGAGAGAGATAGAGAGAGAGAGAGTGAGAAGAGGAACAGACATACAAAGACAGAGACAGAGATAGCGACAGAGTCAGAGAGAAAAAGAGAGAGGGAGAGAGAGAGAGAAATTTATTGGAACGAAGTTCAAAATTATAATAACATTAATTGTAAAAGTATATCTTTAGAAAATTGAGGCAACCAGGAGGAATAAGGTACATGTTGCCCATATAGGTTTTGAGCTAGAGACATTAAAATGTACTATATATTGTCCTTTCTTTAATTTTCAAAAAAATTCAAATATCTCTTGTTTTTGAAATGATAGACTATACTTTTGTCAACATTTAAAAATGCATTTAATGCTTTTTAATACACTATGAATAACTCCAAAAGTCCAAATTTCCGACTTCTGCCTGATTCACCCTGGTTACCTCACAAACACAAACGTCATCTAAACATCAACATCTTCCATAATTTTCGTGGGTTTTTTTCAAAATGTCATGCACATGCCTCCCCTTATCAATTATTCAGGTACACATTTTTATAAACTAAATAGCTCCATTCAAAGACTCCGAGCGAGTTCTTGTTTGCTCCAACAGAGGCGTGTCATATGAAGCAACACGGACGCAAACGGACGCAAACCCCCGCAAAACATGCGTCGGCTTAGCTGTCGGATCATCGTGTACTTTGGGCCTAAGACGAATCTAAATAGCAGTGCGGGAATTCGGGGATTAAAATTAGCATCCCTCCAAATTGGTTTTCAATGGAGTCCCGTCTGCTAACAATGTTGGCCGGAAGTGGAGCTGACTCTGGCATCTTTTGGGAACTCTTCGAAATTGAGTCGACCGCAGAGCTGTGTTTAAATAAACTACAATATCGCTTGGTTGCTCGGTGGGTTTTGGCTCATGCTAGTCAGAGCCAAATGGAGTGTTTGTACAATCGAATTTCGAATGGAGTTAGAACTGTGTTGCTTTCTACTCCCCCGGGTTGCCTAGATTGTATTTCATGGTGGTCCAGTGCGTTGGTTCACAAAAGATTTTCTTTGGGAGTTATTGGAAACAAAAGACCTTGGCTGCCCGTTGTTCTGCGATATTCAATTTAAAAAAGGCCGGTTTCTGTGGGCGTTCGTGCGAATAGCGGGTCTAGCTGTGTGTTCTGTGAAATACAAAACATGCGGATTTATGTGGGCGTCAGTGTGAATAGTGGGTCTACCTGGGTGTTCATTCTATTCTGCGATACATAAAACAGGCGGGTTTACGTGAAAGGCCGTGGGAATAGCGGGTCTAACTGTGTATTCTGTGATATACAAAACATGCGGATTTCTGTGGGCGTCCGGGTGAATAGTGCGTCTGGCTGGGTGTTCTTAATCTTACTATTATGAGATACATGAAACAGGCGGTTTTCCGTGAAAGGCCGTGCGAATAGCGGCTATAGCTGGCCGCCCGTAGCTAGCTAGGCGTGCCTCAATTTCCGAGACAGTTTGTTGGCTAAGTTGACTCGGAAATGAGTACACGGTTCCATGACGTTCGCGGAGGTTGGTTGGACTTGTTTCGAGCGCTCTGAATACGGTAACTGTTGGTAGAGCTTGGGTTGATACTTTGAGAGAGGGTGATGGGAGGGGGGGTGGAGGAGGAGGAGGGAGATGCTGGGGTGAGAACGGGGGTGATCAGAAGAGGCATGAAGGGAGGGAAGACGGGAAGGGTTTGGGATGATGGTGAAAAGAAGAGAGGAGTGGTTTGAAGAGAGGGAGATGGGGAGAGGAGGTGGGGCAGGGAGGTGGTGGGAGGGAGAGAGGAATGTAATAAAGAGAGAGAATGAGGGTGTAGAGTCGACACAAAATTTAAAAAAAGGCTGTGTTGTGTACGTATCCCAAAACTAATCTATGACAACGGCTTTGTAGAGGACAGATGGGGAGAGAGAGAAATGTGGAAGATAGAATGGGGAGATAGGGAATAGAGTGGATGTGGAGAGATAAAGACAGAAGACGCAAACTATTTGTCGACAAGGTATACAATTACGAAGAGATGTCCTAGCGCCAGTGGCACAGTCGGCAAAGCTCTCAACTGACAAACAGAAGGTCTGCGGTTTGAAACTAAACCGGTGACACACATCCCCACATATCCGAGTTTTATTATTCAGGAAAATGAACGGAAACAAAACTAATAAAATAGTCTTTCGGATTCTAGAAATAAGGCCCAAATGTTTTCCCAGAGATAAAAAGGAGTCGTAAGTACAATGTTGCAGCAGTTTACGACTCGCCTTAAGTGTTATTTTCCGCATATTCTTAGTGCGACTTGTACGCTACAGCGCCGTTGTACTTACAGCCCGTTGTTTTACAGAGAATGAAATAGAAACAAGAACCATTTGTGTATTTTTCATTCTCAGAATCGGATTTCCCCAGTGGTACATTTGAGGATGGATCCGCAGTTTCGTATTTATCCTTGACCTAAAGTTAATTTAGATCTAAATGTTTCAAACGGTACATTTTCTTACGGTGTTTTTTTTTTTTTGTTTTTTTTTTGGCTCTTTGGTGTCCGAGATTTCGGACCTTTAATATCTTTGTACCGAGATTTTGATACAAAAGTACTGCTGCGCCCAACTAGAGATGCGATTCTAGTGAATAATTCATCGCTACTGTAGGGCGAATGGCGTGTGTTGCTTAGGGTAAAGCACTAGCTGTTCAGCTATTGCTAGGGTAAATATGTTTAACTTCGCCGATTTTTCGTGTATTTGTTTTTGTTGGGGTTTTTTTCTGTATGAATGGAAATGGCTTCAAGGTTGGTGATCTTTATAATTTTGTTGTTTCTTTCCTGTATATATTTCTTGGTTAACTTTTCTACGCCTTTTTCTGTTTATCTCATTGTTTCTGACCCTTAAAAAATTTCTACATTTCTGCAAGTTACCCTTCTTTCTATCCACTCTTTGTGTGAACACAATACTTTAGTTTCGCTACATGCGTAGGGGTAGCTTTCACTAAGCTAATGCAAGTTTTGCGATCCACGTGACATAACCGAATGACGTAATCATGCCCTTTATACGCAAGAGTGTTTCTAATAGAGCGATGATTGGACGCCGGTACAGATGGCCTTATTTACGTCTGTACGTATGTACGAGCGACTCTATATTTGCGATGACAAAATCTATTTATGGTAACGATAATGGCGGAGTTTTTTAATCTTCTTTGTGCAGAGGTGACAAATTTCTACGCATCATGTGATGACATCATTAAGTGTAAATATAATGGCCATGAGTGTAAACAAACATAGACGAGGGACTCCGTAAACTGTGGATCGAGACGATATATTTATACACATTTATGAGCAATTTCAATTACAGTCTCGAGACCTAGAAAGCTATACAAAAAATGTGTCGCAGTGACGTCTGCTGCAAGCGTTTGTTTACACTCAAAACCACCGCTCCGGAAGTTGTTCGTGGTCGCCGAAAATAGACCAGCAATCTTAACCACGTGATATATTTGGCCTACTTATATGGTATAGATAGTGGTTTTGCTGCGGAATGCATGATCCTGTAATCGCAAGGACTCCAACGTGCGCACCTTGCACCGATAAGCACCTCTAGTGAACGCCTCGCGATCGGTGTGCAAACACAGCTGCTGGTGTTACTAGCGCCTCCCAAACAGATTCAAGTGGGAGGTGGAAACAAACCAATTAAATTCTGCTGTCAATGGTGGCAGTGCAGTAAAGTGCAAACCTGTGTCGCAGTGACCTGTCAAAGCTTCTGGGGTCGTAAGTACAACTTTGTGATAAAATTAAGGCTTGTCTAAGGATATATGAATAAGAAAGTTTACGAAGTGTTGTAAGATAGATCTACCACATCGTTGTATTTACTATATACGACCCCCTGATGTGGAAAGCAAAACGTCGTAAGCCTCTATTGTCGTTTATTTTAAGACGAGTCGTAAGCTTACCAGAACGTTGTACTTACGACTCTTGCTGTGGAAAGCAAACTTCAGCAAATTATACAGGATTGTCTTAAAGCTGAAACTATGCAGATGCGTGTGTGATTGCCAATGTGTGGTGGGCTCGGTGGCCCTGGGGTAGAACATCGGCTTTCGACGCAAAAGGTCCGGGTTCGAGCCCTGATGATTTCGCCCACTACTGGTTGGGTCGGTGTCAGTTTAATGTGACTGGCTGAGACAGGAGCCATGGTATCCCCGCCCTGCCTCGTGTGTCGCAGCACATAAAATTATCAGACGCCAGTCTTGGGGCCCATCCACAATATAGCCTATTTAGTGCTGATTTTGGATGTTAAAAACCAACTCAACTACAACTCAACACCAGCTGCAGGTGTGAAACCTAGATGATGGATTTCGACATCAGAAGCATTGGGTTGAGGAGCACTGAGGGTTTTTGAAAGGGTCCAGAGAAAGTGTTTGCATGGCAAGAATTAGTTTTTTTTTAAGTGTCATTGACTCAAAGTTGTGGTTACACTGCCAACTGGTCAAAGTACTGTCTGGTTGAAGAAGGTTGTTGAGTTGGTTAAACTTCCAACATTAGCACTATATAGGCTATATTGTGACGGACCCAAGAGCCAAGACTGACGTCTGGCAATTTTATGTGCTGCCACACACGAGACAGGGCGAGGATACCATGACTCCTGCCTCAGCCGGTTACATTAAACTGACTCCGAACCAACCAGTAAAGAGCGAAATCGCCAGGACCTTTTGCGTCGTAAGCCAACGTTCTACCCTAGGGCCACCACGTCCCCTGGTTGAAGAAAGAGAAGACTCATCCTAGTTTAACCTCTGCTACATTTATTTCGAGGGTCTTATCCAGCGAACGAATCCACGGCTAAAGGCTGCCGAAAAATTGTTATGTTCTGAATGCCACACAGAGACAGTGCATCGATACCTGGACTACTGTCTCAGCCTGTCATATTGTACTGAAACCGACCCAACTAGATCGATCTAGTAAGGGACGAAATTGGTATAATAAAATTCTGACCGTTAGTGACCCAACCAGTAGGGAGCGAGAACCACGGACCTTTTGCATCGGAAACCAACGCTCTACCCCAGGGCCAACGCGCCCCCATAATTGGAGAAAGAGAAGATATATTCTTGTTTAACCTCTGCTAAGTTTATTTGAAGGGTCTTATACAGCAAACCCATCCATGGCTAAAGTCTGCCGAATTTTGTTTACGCTCTGAATGCCACACAGAGATAGTGCAAGGATACCTGGATTCCTGTCTCAGCCTGTCACATTGTACTGAAACCGACCAAACTAGATCGATCTAGTAAGGGACGGAATTGGTATAGTAAAATTCTGATTGCTCGGGGTTATTAAGTCGGACCAACGCTCTACCACCTGCGTCAGTTCGACCTTCAGATGCCCAGGAGTATAATAAGACCTCCCTAGAAGACCTTTATTTGCCCCCCCCCCCCAAAAAAAAACCAATAAAAACAAAACAAGCAACAAAAAAGCAACAAAACTAGTTCCTTGTTTGTCGCGTTCCGACCCTCCCAGAAATTTCTTGGAACATAGGCATAACAACTACCCTCTCTCCATCTGTCTGCGTGTTTCTCTCTTTAATCCATCTATCCATCTATCTCCTTCCCTTAATCTATCTTTCTATCTATATATCTCTCTCTATCTCTATTTTTTAAATAGGTATATCTTGATGTGTTTTTTGAATATTGCAACATTGCCTGCAGACCTCGGTGAAGAAGGCAGAGAATTCCATGATTCGCCATGAAAAGATGCTATCATACCAAAGCTATTGTTTTTGACAACGCTTTCACTGCGCTTTCAAATTGTTTTCAATGCGTTTTCACGCCTCCATTCCCCGTCTTACGTTATAACTACAACACAGGCTGATCAATGAAGAGTCTGATTGTGTTAGTGATACCAGGTGATCAATGAAGATGCGGAGGCTGATGGTGCTAGTCATAGTGATGCCAGGTTCTGCATCCCCTTATGCCGGGCTAGACCTCCGGGCTGGGGGAAAGATGCGATCAGCGATCAACCAATTGACAAGTTTGCTGTATCGACTCACCATCTATACGCTTTGCTTGACAATGACAGTCACTGAACCGCCAACCTTATCAGCATCTATGTTGAAGAATGAAGAGTAAAAAAGAGTAAAAAAAAGTGTGTTCAATAGACTATAAAAGATACCACATAATGAGGAGCATTGAGGTCTACCAGGAAAATTTTTTTATTCGGGGGGAAGGGGTCTGTAGCTCTGGCGAACGAATGATCTAGATCTAGTTCTGACGGTGTTCAACAGGTGTTAAGTTGGTGTATACACCAAACACTGTTAAAGGTGTTTTCTTCTTCTCCTTTTTCTTCTTGTTCTTTTTCTTCTTCTTCTTTTCACAACAAGGGGTGTTGCTGATCTTTAATGTGTGAATTTAGTTCGCAATGTCCTGTCTAAATTGCGGTTTACTGGTTACCTGTTAAAGGTTATAAATCTAGCATAATTGTTCTCGTTAGATCAGATGTGTTAAATGATTATTTGTGCGCATATCTACATAATTTATAACATGTATGGGTTCGTTTGTAAAGATGATGTGTTCTAGCTGTGTTAATGAGGCGATATAATCCGTCAAAAAAACACGATTTCTAACAATTTTTTTGCTCGACATAGCATAAAAAAACATGTTTAAAACATTATTTAGAGGGAGAATTTTAAAAAAAGCCTTTGTGAGATAAAAGATTCCAATGATACCAAAACATGGTAGGGCCTAAAATACGACCTCCATTCATATTTTCGTCTATATCTCGAAATTGCCTTGAGCGACATCTTATCGGTTTTCCCTCGATGCCACACATATTGATGGGGATGGGGGAAAAGAGAGAGAGAGAGAGATAGAGAGAGAGAGTGTGAGATAGAGAGAGGGAGAGAGAGACAGTGTGGTAGAGATGGAGAGAGAAAGACACAGAGGCAAAGTGGCAGACGATAGATATATACAGGGGACAGGGAAGAAAAGGGATTAAAGAGAGTGAGACAAATATCGAAAGAAAAAGAGAGAAAGAGAGACAGAGACAGAGAGACAGAGAGATATATAACAGGAAAGATCATCACCGCCATTCACAAGGTGAACTTTTTACAACAGAAGCGATTCTAACAAAACGTCCCATTGATTGGATGAGACCAATAATTCCCGCATTGTTACCACTGTAAAGCTCACTATCACTATCACGTATTTAACCCACGCCCTTCATTCATACCTGCTATGGATATAGCGGCGAAAGTTGGGATCTACAATTAACAGGTGAGTTACATAGACGGTGGCACTGTGGTATTTTATCTCATTATCTTTGTGTACACCTAAAATAATATCGTTCTATATTTCTATCCAGTTGGTGACGACTACGTTATATATATAGATAGATAGATAGATAGTTATTTTCCAATGCAATTAACAGCACTCGTTTGTACGAGAACATAGTAAGTGCGTATGTTTTTAATCTATAAAGAAATGTATCTTACTCAATTTCCCACAATTTTCACAACCTATTATAACAGGTTTTGTGATTTCCACCATGTTTCAGTGTCTGTTGTTGATTTAATCCGTTGAAATGCCTACGTAGAGGTTTAATTATCTATTTTTTTCATCGCCAACAGATGTCCTGTTTATCTATTTAATAATTGCAGTTGGATTTTTCGGTTAACTAGGTGTAAGTTTTAATTAGATTGCCGTGGATTTGAAGATATCAATGAAATTTTGATAGATAGAATAGATAGATAGATAGATAGATAGATAGATAGATAGATAGATAGATAGTTAGATAGATAGATAGATAGATAGATAGATAGATAGATAGATAGATAGGATAGATAGATAGATAGATAGATAGATAGATAGAGATTTGAAAATATCAATGAGATTTTAATAAGTATTATGGCTAGGGAGAAAGGAAACCCAATATAATAATATTATTTTAAGCTTAGACTAAGGGTGTTTTACTACCAAAACTGTTCTTGGTCCGGAGTCTAAACTTAAAACATCATTGCACTTACTAGCCTATATCTATGCAATTATGTGTGTGTGTGTCCATGACATCGTGATCTGAGAGTTACAAAGACCTAAGGCAATATAGATAAAGAAAGCAGTTAGCCCTTTGTTATTCTAACTTCTAAAGTCACCATTTAAATCGTTGTGGAATCTCTGAAGCCACCTTCCTTTACGATCTGACCACTCCAGATAGCAATGTCTATGTCAACAGTGGCAGTAAAAGTTACCAAGACTAGTAGCAACCTTGGGAATCGGTATAATTCAATCGACCTACTTTTGGAACACAAATAATGCATATCTCGTGTTGGGCTACCGTTGCTGGTTGGGATTCGTCCTTAGCGGACTTGGAGTAAGGATAGAACTTGCAGAAGCAACTTTTGAATGGTACTGGGGTAGAACATCGGCTTCCGACGCAAAAGGTTAGGATAAGAGCTTACAGAAGCAACTTTTCAATGTTAAACGTTTTCTTACTTAGACCAGGTTGTTCAGCTTAAACCCAGCCTTATAATTATTGGCGTTGCGATCCACAATACGATACTGATAACATAGTCACGATCGACTACTTGATCTACTTCTGGACTTAAATGATGCATTTCCCGTGTTGGGCTAACTTTGCTATACAATATCGTTCTTAGCGGACTGGAATAGGATAGAGAGCTTACAGAAGCAACGTTTCAATGTTAAACGTTTTCTCACTTAGACCAGCTTGTTCAGCTTAAACCCAGCCTTACAATATTGGCGTTGCGATCCACAATACGATACTGATAACATAGTCACGACCGACTTACTTCTGGACACAAATAATGCATATCTCGTGTTGGGCTAACTTTGCTGTGTAGGATCGTCCTTAGCGGACTTAGAATAAGGAAAGAGCTTGCAGAAGCAACTTTTCAATGGTACTGGGGTATAACATCGGCTTCCGACGCAAAAGGTTAGGATTCGAGCCCTTGCGATTTCGCTCCCTACTGGTTGGGTCGGTGTCAGTTTAATGTGACCGGCTGAGACAGGAGTCATGGTATCCTCGCCCTGTCTTGTGTGTGGCAGCACATAAAATTGTCAGACGTTAGTCTTGGGGCCCGTCCACAATATATCCTATATAGTGCTGATGTTGGACGTTAAACCAACTCAACAGCAACCTTGGGAGTCGGTATAATTCAATCGACCTACTTTTGGACACAAATAATGCATTTCCCGTGTTGGGCTAACTTTGCTGTACAATATCCTTCTTAGCGGACAGAGCTTGGAGAAGCAACTTTTCAATGTTAAACGTTTTCTTACTTAGACCAGCTTGTTCAGCTTAAACCCAGCCTTACAATATTGGCGTTGCGATCCACAATACGATACTGATAACATAGTCACGATAGATCTACTTCTGGATACAAATAATGCATTTCCCGTGTTGGGCTAACTTTGCTGATAAGGATTAGTCCTCAGCGGACTTGGAATAAGGATAGAGCGCGAAGAAGCAACTTTTCAATGTTAAACGTTTTCTTACTTAGGTTGTTCAGCTTAAACCCAGCCTTACATTATTGGCTTTGCGATCCACAATGCGATACTGATAACATATTCACGATAGACTTACTTCTGGACACAAATAATGCATATCTCGTGTTGGGCTAACTTTGCTGTGTAGGATCGTCCTTATCGGATCTGGACTAAGGAAAAACGTTTTATAACTTAGACCAGGTTGTTCAGCTTAAACCCAGTCCTAGCCTACCACGATCGGCAGATTTATTTGTCCGATATTCGTCCCCTGTAACTGGTTGGGTCGGTGTCAGTATAATGTGACCGGCTGAGACAGGAGTCATGGTATCCCCGCCCTGTCTCGTGTGTGGCAGCAGCCCATAAAATTGTCAGACGTAAGTCTTGGAGCCCGTCGCCGTATAGGACCCCCAAGAGGAACATAGGAGACGTTAAACCCTATAGAGAACTACAACCCAGCCTTCCACTATTGGCTTTGCGATCCACATGTCGATACTGATAACGTAGTCAGGCCCGTCAGTCATGAACTTTGTATGAAATGCTTTAAGTAAACCGTAGTCTTGGATAGAGCTATGATTCAACAGCAACGCAGATTCACTTACCTGCCGCCTTCGTTGTCGTGAGTGGTAGTGTCATTATGGCTGCATCTCCACATAAAATATTTAGCCTGTCAATCATAAAGGTTCGCCCACAGATTATATAATAGCCTGTTATTGCCAGCCTGAACTGTGTCATATACTCCAGTAGGTGTAAAAGTGCAGTGAAGGTTAATATGGACGGTTTTGTCTCAAGGCTTTGGGCCAGTCCACAATATAGCCTATATATTGCTGATGTTGGACGTTAAACCAACTCAATTCAACAACATCCTCCATCAAGTTTTGTAAAAGTGCAGGGAAGGATTGTGTGGTCGGTTGTGTCTTAGGACTTCGTTGTGTCTGTGGGTTCCGTTATAGCAAGTAGGGCGCGGTGGCCCTGGGGTAGAACATCGGCTTCCGACGCAAAAGGTCCGGTTCGAGCCCTGGCGATTGCGCTCCCTACTGGTTGGGTCGGTGTCAGTTTAATGTGACCGGCTGAGACAGAAGTCATGGTATCATCGCCCTGTCTCGTTTGTGGCAGCACATAAAATTGCCAGGCGTAAGTTTTGGGCCCGTCCACAATAATAATAATAGCCTATACAGTGCTGATGCTGGACATTAAACCAACCCAACAACAACAACAACAACAACAACAACAACAACAACAACAACAACAACAACATTAAAGATTTACAGTAGTTTATAAATGAGATTGGGCATTATTTAACTGAGGTGAAGACTGATGAGACTCAACAACATCCGCCATCAAGTTTTGTAAAAGGACAGTGAAGGGTTATGTGGTCGATTTTGTGTCAGGATTTCGATGTGTCTGTGGGTTTCGTAAAACTGACAAGGCCTTCACTATCTTAGTCACTCCTTTACTATCTAGGTCACTCCTTCACTATTTTGGTCACTCCTTCACTATCTTGGTCACTCCTTCACTATTTTGGTCACTCCTTCACTATTTTGGTCACTCCTTCACTATTTTGGTCACTCCTTCACTATCTTGGTCACTCCTACACTATTTTGGTCACTCCTTCACTATTTTGGTCACTCCTTCACTATTTTGGTCACTCCTTCACTATCTTGGTCACTCCTTCACTATTTTGGTCACTCTTTCACTATTTTGGTCACTCCTTCACTATTTTGGTCACTCCTCCACTATTTTGGTCACTCCTCCACTATTTTGGTCACTCCTTCACTATTTTGGTCACTCCTTCACTATCTTGATCACTCCTTCACTATCTTGGTCACTCCTTCACTACCTAGGAAGGCGATCAAAGACAGAGAAACTCAGAACTTGACTTGGCCACTTCTTGGGCTAGGGCTTATCATGACAAGAGGGGACAACTCTCCTGACAACACTGTACTTAAGCCTCCTCTATTGTCTGTCTTATCTTTCCTTCGATTCATTGGACACTTTGTGATCAATACAATACGTAATACGCGTATATCGATTTGCCTTAGAACAGTAGCGGTAGTTTTTATTGAGGTGTTGTGGATAAAGGTAAATATTGAAATTATTATGGTGATGATGAGTACAATAATAATAATAATAATAATAATAATAATTATAATATTAATAATAATAATAATAATAATAATAATAATAATAATAATAATAATATTAATAATAATAATAA
>RQTK01000312.1:222274-232274 GCA_003991915.1 Elysia chlorotica
TGATGATGATGATGATGATGATGATGATGATGATGATGATGATGATGACGGTGGTGATGGTGGTGTTATGAGAGTGCAATATTACGTTTAACCATTCTTTTGCGTGTACTAAAATGGTACGATGTCCTTTTAATCATTGTATTTTGCACATCCATAGGTTTTCAAAAGAAATAATATTATTCTGTCATCATATTCTTTTTAAGAAATTGCGATTTAAGCTTTACAGACAACCTGAAATGTATCCCAAAAACCAATGTCACAATTAATTTGAACACGGAATATCAATGAAAACGAAAGCTTAAAAATCGTTGAAAGCACTCCGCATGGAACGATATTCCTCGCTCTAAAACGAAACAAGATTAAGGGGAGCTAAGCCAAGCAGAAAGGAAACAAGTTTATCTCCCCTGAATCCTTTTTAGATTGTGTGGACATATTCGGCTTGGGACTCCTTTGCTCTATATCCTACATTTTTTCAATGGAGTTGGAACAGTAAAGTGCTGAGTGTACGATGTATCCGGAGGTTAGGGCATTGCTATATGGGTTGTGGTCTATATTTTGTATTCAAATTGTGTTTTATCCGCCGTTGCACATGCTTATGAGAATTGATGTGGGATGCGTTAGTGGGGATTTTTTTTAGGATGAAAGGCGGGGGAGGGGTTAGGGGGTATAGAATTAGACGATAGGGCAGTCAGTGGAAGGGGTGGGGGTGGGGGGAGCTGGCTCTATGTTAGAGCGCAAGGCGTATAACCGGAAGGTTTGTCGTTCGATTCCCAATCGCGTATTATTGTTTCCTACTATTTGGGTAACAGTTCTGTCTCTGTGTGGCATCAAGTCAAATTTGTCAGACGTTAGTCTGGAGACCCGTTCATGATGTTGGAAGTTTAGAAACCCACTTATTTACTCATTGGATCAACAATAAATCGATAATAATGAAGACACACTTGGTAATAAAATTTTCCAGAAGTTTTATCTTTTTCTTAAGAGCTGAGTTGAGTTGAGTGGATTTTAACGTCCAACATCAGCACTATATAGGCTACATTGTGGACGACCCCCAAGACTGAGTCTGACAATTTTATATGCTGCCACACACGAAACAGGGCGGGGATGCCATGACTCCTGTCTCATTGATTCTTAAGAGTTACTGGTAATTCAAAACCTCTAACAGAAAATAGACTGTTCCAAGTTGTTCTTTAATCTAAGGGGATTGCATTTTTTACTTGTTTGGTTGGTTGTTTCGTTGGTATTTTACCTAACTCTTCAGCAAAGGGAATATATCCTCTGAGTAGGTCCCCAGTGCAATTGTCTAATCATTTAACATATTTAACACAGAAACAAGCAAACATACCAAGTTCGCTTCTCTTTTATTTAATAGGATATGGAATTGTACAGAGACTTATAACTTTTTCAGTGTCTACTGCTACATGTATTTAGTTACACACCTCAAAAATCAAATAACAATTATGCAAATTCAAAGGATAGAGAAGAAATCATATCACTTAAATATCAATAAAATGTGTGCGTCCATAGTCCATTACGAGTACAGGTTGCTATTTCTCCATCAATATTTTCCAAGAAAGAAAGTTAACATTAATGATTATTCCCAGGAACTCCTCATCCTATAACAATACGATTTTTTGGTGCGTTAAACAGGATTACATGTCATGATTTTCTTTTCGGATCTGTTGAATATTTTACTTATAAGCTCAACTGGGACTGTAAATGGAGAACAATCTCATTATTTTTAATAAGTCTTGGGACCCGTCCACAATATGGCATATACATATATAGGTCTCTAAGCAACAAAAAGCTCTCAAGCTAACTGGACTGACAGTGCATAGTAGATTAAAGATGGTCAGCTTTGTGTATCATTTTATTTCACTTATAATTTCCAAAGCTTTTAGGATTATACTGGTATTATGAGCCTTTACTGCGGGGGAGACTGGACCCCAACGGTCAATACGATTAGAGTGGACATACAGACCTGTGTACTGGACACAGGGGCCGTGGACAGCCACCAGGGATTGACCAAAAACACTAAGCTCGTACAGGCCTTCAGGGTAAGAGGATAGCGCATGTGCGGAAAGCACCAGGTCTAACGGGATTTCCCGTTGGCCGTGATCTGGCAGCTAAGAGGGTGTGAGAGCATCCAGGGGCTTGACGGGGGATGTCGGGTCAATGATTGGCATGTTTCTCGGAGTTTGACCCGGCCTGCGTCGCTCGGAGATCATGTATGAGTCTTATACGGGGACAGGCTGGTGGTGTGGGTCTTTATAGATCTTGAAGCATTTTTTTTTGTTGTCATTGTTGTTGTTGATGCTTATTGTTGTTGCTGTTGTTGCTGTTGCAGTTGTTGTTGTTGTGGCTGTTGTTGTTGTTGTTGTTGTTGCTGTTGTTGCCGTTGCTGCTGTTGTTGTTGTTATTTTTGTTCTTGTTGATAATGATTTTGTTGATATTGTTATGTTTTTCTCGGCTACAAAAATCATGAACACCAACAAAAATTGAAATTCCTTTAAAACTAGCGGAACAGTACAGATTTGTGTTCCAACTTTACCATCTCTGTATAGCTGTAACACTTTTTACGTGGTTTTTTAAAATTTGTATTTGTCATGTAATAGTCCTATCTTGATTGAATTTTTAACAATTGATCATTCTAACTAAGATGCACTTTCTGGTGTTTGAGCGTTGTTGTTGTCCTTCATTATGTACCCAGAACCAACACATTGCACATCAATTGTGCATAATATCCTGCAAAAAACAGTTAAGGCCACATTGCGTGATCATTTCAATAAATAAAAGAGAGAGAGAAAGAAAGAAAGAGAGAGAGAGAGAGAGAGAGAGAGAGGAGGAGGGGGAGAGAAAACGAGAGAGAGAGAAAGAGACAAATAGAGAGAAAGAGAGAACCAAAGAGAGAGATATATAGAAAGAGAGAGAATGAGAGAGGGACAGAGAAAGCGTGAGAGATATAGAAAGAGAGAAAGAGAGAGATATAGAAATAGAGAAAGAGAGAGATATATAGAAAGAGAGAGAAAGAGCGAGAGAGAGAAAGATAGAGGAAGAGAGAGAGAGTAACAAACAGAGAGAGAGAAACAGAGAGAGAAAGAGAGAGAGAAAGAGAGAGAGGAACAAAGAGAGAGAGAGACAGAGAGAGAGAAAGAGAGAGAGAGGGAGAGGAAAAATAGGAAGGAAGAGAGAGAGAGAGAAAGGGAGAGAGATAGATAGATAGATATATAGAAAGAGAGAATAGAGAGATATATATATATAGAGAGAGAGTCATAATAAGTATCTGTGGCAAAGAGGGTGTCCTGCATCCAGGTGAAATAAAGTTATCCATAGAGAGAGAGAGAGAGAGAGAGAGAGAGAGAGAATTCTCTCCCCCTCTCCAGGTCTCCTAGGTTCCCCTGGGGGATCCTACACGGCGGCCAGGTGAAACACTCACCCATATTGGTTTTTATACCTGGAGCGTTGTGAGCAGTCTTGCCTGGGCTGGTGCCACGCGACCTGGTCGTTTTTCTTCTCATCAGGGGTAGGATGCACAAACAGGTCGTTGTTATTGTTGTTGTTGTTGTTGTTGTTGTTGTTGTTGTTGTTGTTGTTGTTGTTGTTGTTGTTGGGTTGGTTTAACGTCCAACAGCAGCACTATATAGGCTATATGCACAAACAAGACGTAGCTTACGTCTCGTCAAAACAATAATTATAAGAATAAAAATGCACAAACAAGTCGTATCTCACGTCTCGTCGAAACAATATAAGAATAAGGATGCACAAACAAGTCGTATCTTACGTCTCGTCGTAAGAATAAGAATACATTAACAAGTCGTAAATCACAACTCGTCGAAACAATATAAAATTAAGAATGCACAAACAAGTCGTAGCTTACGTCTTGTCGTAGCAATATAAGAATAAGAATACATAAACACGACGCAGCTTATTCTGAACGAAACAATATAAGAATAAGAATGCACAACCAAGACGTAGCTTACATCTCGTCGTAACAATACAAGAATAAGAATGCACAAACAAATCGTAGCTCTTGTTTCGTCGAAACAATAAAAGAATAATAATAAGAATGCACAAACAAGACGTAGCTTACGTCTCGTCGTAGCAATAATTATAAGAATAAGGATGCACAAGCAAGACGTAGCTTAAGTCTCGTCGTAACAATACAAGAATAAGAATGCAAACCGTAGCTTACGTCTCGTCGTAACAATGTAAGAGTAAGAATGCACAACCAAGTCGTAGCTTACGTCTCGTCGTAACAATATAAGAATAAGATTGCACAACCAAGCCGTAGCTTATGTCTCGTCGGAACAATATAAGAATAAGAATGCACAAACAAGACGTAGCTTATGTCTCGTTGATTAACAATGTAAGAATAAGAATGCACAAGCAAGACGTAGCTTACGTCTCGTCGTAACAATATAGGAATAAGAAGGCTTACTATGAGACGTAAGCTACGTCTTGTTTGTGCATTCTACCCTTGTCAGTACATAATGACTTAACAAGACTGGTGAACAATTCTCCTCTATCAGCTATCTTTATCACATATCACCCCTCCCCCCTCCTTTTTTACGACATTTTTTCCTCCCTCTATATCTTTCTTATTAAGTTCTGCTGACCCAGATCCACTAATTAGGTTAACTACCCCTGGCAAACAATCATTGTTAGAACCCTTTGATGCGCCGCATGTACTTGATATTGGTTTGTGCATCCCCATCCATCTGCCTAATTACCATCCCTCAATTGGCACGAGATCCAAAATATCAAAGTCGTTGAACTAGATCTAATATTTGGATGAGCCCTTGGGATTGAAAAACATGTCAAAATATGAGATGGGTAAAATACGTCAAGTCAAGTTGAAATTGAATTACATACTAGTTTTGCTTTCAAACAAATGTCCATTAGTTGTTTTTTTGTTGTTTTTAAGCAAACAACAGAACAACAAAACAAACAAAAAAACAAAAAAACAAAAAACAACGGCGTTGTGTTTTTGCATCCATTTGGCTTTCTAAACATTATTTACAATAAAGTGCTGTGGATCAAATTATATCTTTATGTGAAGTATTTATCTGGATTCTCTGTTCTGAACATATTTTATAAAATTAAATTAGCACTATGCTCTGTGCAACACCACTCTTGACAACTCTTATAACGGAAGTTTTGCTGCACAATTTGTATACATAATAAATATATTATTTTTTTTCTTTCACGAAAATGGTTTTTTTTGTCAAAGTAAGGAATTAAATTTGAATTTAATATCAACAACAATCTATTATCTATAGAAAAACATTTTCTTTTAGTATGAACGTTGCGAGATCAGTTGGTAGAGTATGTGGTTTATAATTAAGAAGTTCCAGGTTCGAATCCCGATACATGTAGTTTACTGCTGGTTGGATCGGTGCCATCATTTATGCAACAGGCTTTGTGTAATAGAAATTATTACACAACCAATCGTGTTAAACATTCAACCAATAAACCAACAAGCCAGATCACACTGATAATTATCAGCTCAGCCCATTGGTCTCTGAGCTTCCAATCTTTAGTCTTTTCCATAAGACTGATACCAGTGAAAACTGACTAAGAAAATGTATATATGATCCTCTTTATGTATATTCAAAGGGGACATAATCCCGGAGAGTTTTGTTACTCCATATCCCATAAAACAAGTAGAGGGCGCTCCTAGATATCACTGCGCATACCGCCCGCCACGTCATTATTTGTAAACTGTCCTATCTTTTGTCTAGACTACTCTAAAGCTTTACCTTTTTATTAGTGAGGTAGGACATTGTAAAATTGAGCTAACGCGTTGCATCACGGTACCAGAACCGGATGTTATAGCTGCAGACGGTAGTATGGCGTTAGTTTAGTGCGGAGTTATGATTCCTGCTTTCTGATTGGATGGAGGCGGAATGGGTGGTGCGGCGCGTAAGGATACAAACTGATGAAGTCAGTTGGCCACTGCGCAATGATACATTATACTGGGGACTATAAACCGGGAATATCCGGAAATATGACTGAAGTATTTTTATCTTCTCCGTGTAGGATTTTCCGAGGAAACCTGAGCGACGTAAAACCAGTCTTTGGTCAGAGGGTTTATGGTGCGAACTGTGAGTTACAGTTACTATGAGGAAAGCTAGTGGCTCGGTCTGTAGTGTTATAGACTTACAAGCAGAAGGTCACGGGTTCGAATCTCGGCTGATGTAACCCTAACCCTAACCGGATATAATTCGTGGGGAAATTCTAGAGAGCGCGACAAATAATAGTAGACAACATTAACAGTTTGTTAATGTCGAGGAAAAAAATTCGTGGATAGAGGAAGAGAGTTGGAAAAATAAAGAGACGAACAAAAATAAACAGAGAGACAGTAGGTGGATGTAGGAGCGCGAGGTAAAAAAAATTTAGGAAAAAGAGCAGAAACAAGATAGAAGACCACCACGGACCATAAAAAATCACAGACATACCAGAGGTAGATGGAAATATTGAGAAGGTCAGAGAGAGAGAGAGAGAGAGAGAGAGAGAGTAGAGAGAGAGTGTGTGTATGTGTGTGTGTCAAAAAGGGGGAAGGCGAAAGTCATACAATAAGACATTAATAAAACTGAGATGCCAATAATATTATCATTAAACATGGATACCAACCCATACAGAAGCATGTGAAGATAATCGCATTGACTTATCAAGCGGATTAAGAAGCAGATTATCCTCCCGGGTAAGGACTTAAGATTCTCAATCCAATAGCGCCATAAATTTACAATGGTGATATGGCTTCGAGGGAAGCGTTGAGGATAGCTGAAATATATCTTTCTAAATCACACTTTCTCCAAAAGAAACAGTGGAGCGGGTTTTAGGTGTGTAGGGGAGAATGGAGGTGGAGTGGAGGGGGTGGAAAGGAGTCAGTGGAGGGGTGAAGTGGAAGGGGGAAGTGGAGGGGGAGTGGAGGGGTGGAGTGGAGGGGTGGAGTGGAGAGTGGAGTTTAGGGGTGGAGTGGAGTGTAGGGTAGTAGACTAGATAAGTTCACATGAGTTTATATGGCTTACAGAGATCTTAATTATACTAATTCACCCAAATGCATGTGGGTGTCATACTTTGAATCAAACAAAAGAAAAGAAATACAACCAGCCGTATGGACTTGGTAAGTAAACGTTACTGTTGATTCTTTGCATGAGAGAATCTCTTATTAGTTTCAAGTCTCTATACGACGACGGCTTCCAAGTCTAAAGTCTGGCATTTTTACGTACGTGGATACGGAGACTCCTATCTAATTCGGCCACATTGTACTAACACTAAATACCCAGTAGGGGGCAAAAGCCGACATAAAAAATGTGTCTTTCGTAGGTTTCGACCTGCGGACTTCCCAATTGTGTGACTAAGGCTCTGCCACTTTCGCCGTTGTGCCTCCTATTAATATCACTGTTTTAGGATGGCAAATTTGTATATTGATGCACACTAATGCTACGGCAATAGGGTGCATACGCCCCCCCCCCCCCCCACCCCCATCCATCCAAGCTTAAAATAAACAACTATTCGCGTAATAGGGTATGAATGGTGTAAATACGTTGACCTGATTGTAATGGGATGTTTGATGAAAATTTGATCTTCAGTTGGTTAATGCTCTGAACTGACAATCAGTGGTTCCAGTTTCGAATCTTTCCTGGTTTCCTTGTTTTTGTATAATCTTTTCGGGGAAAATTAGCTAACGTAAAATCCATCAGAGATTATTGTGGTGTAAGGTGCCTCCACAAAAACACACCATTGTATTATAGTGTCCGATTTTTAGGCTAAGAGAAATCGCCAGCCAAGAGGGGGAATATACTTAGATTAGACATCGGCTATGGAGGCAGAGAGAGAGAAATTGAGTGAATATATATAGAGAGGGGGGGGGCTGAGTGAAGGAGAGAGAAATAGGGAGAGAGAGGGAGAGATTGAGAGAGAGAGAGAGAGAGAGAGAGAGAGAGAGAGAGAGGAAAAGAGATAGCGAGAGAGAGAGAGAGAAATGTGGAAGAAAGAAAGACAGAGAGAAATAACGAGGGGCTGAGTGATATAGATTAGAGAAGCACATGGAGAAAAGGAACGAGAGAGACCAAAATATAAAAGGAGAGAGAGGAAGAGACAAACAAATCAAGATAGAGTGAAAGAACGAGACAGAGACAGAGCATAGAGGTAGTTAGGGTAGTGCATGTCGCAGGAAGTGAAGGGAAAAATCACAGGGTTTTCTATGCATGAATATTTTATCGTGGTCAACTGTCCAAAGCAGAGCTTTGCCAGGCCTGGGGGTGCTAAACACTATACGCACTGGACACTGGAAGGCAAGGGTCGAAAACTGACCAGTACTTGTATAGTGCTTTGGTAGAGTTGAGTCTGCTTTTACGCACGTCAGCACAGTAACGACTATAATCATTGTGGTAGTGAGTTGAGTTGAGTTGAGTTGAGTTGGTTTTAACGGCCAACAGCAGCACTATATAGGCTATATTGTGGACGGGCCCCCAAGACTTACGTCTGACAATTTGATGTGCTGCCACACACGAGACAGGGCGGGGATGCCGGTCATATTATACTGACACCGACCCAACCAGTAGGGAGCGAAATAGCTAGGGCTCGAACCGGGACCTTTTGCGTCGCAAGCCACCGTGCCAGTAACAGAGACTCGAGATTTAGTGAGACGTTTTACAAAAAAAAAGCACATATGTGTTTGTGTGCTTTGTGTGTGTGTGTGGGGGGGGGGGGGGCACTTTATTTCTTTACTGAAATTAGGGCTGTTGAGAAAGTGAGCAGGTTATTTGTCCTTATGTTTTTTGTTAATGTTTTTTAAGTCAATGTCAAGATTACAGTTGTTGCTGGTATATCCAGCCAACATTTTTCTGGTGTATAAGTAGAGGGTTAAAAGTTATCTTCATACTAAAACAGGGTTTTGGCGAAGTTTTCAAGAAGGTTCGAGTAGATATCTACCGTCTTGTTTATCCCGACTCATATATGCAAAACTTTCCTCCTGTAACATCTAAACATTCGACTCTCTTCTATATCTCTCTCAATCTCTCTTCTACTCTCTCTCTCTCCCTCTGTGTGTCTCTGTCTGTTTATCTTTCCGCCTATTTCTTTCTTTTTCTTTTTCTCTCCTTTTCTCTTTCCCTCAATGTTTTCCTTCTGTCTCTATAATTATCTCTTTATCTGTTTTCATTTTGTGTCTATCTATCTATACCTTTCTCGCCCTCTTTTTCCTCTCTCGCCCATTTCCCTCTCTCTAGCGCTTACCCTTTCTCTCCCTTTCTCTCATCTCTCTCTATCTCTCCCTATCTCTCCCCTCTCTCTCTCTTTCTCTCTCTCTCTAGCGCTTTCCCTTCCTCTCCCTTTCTTTCCCCTCTCTATCTCTCCCTCTCTTACTCTCTCTCTCAATTTCTTTCTTTCCCTCTCTCTACCCCTCTCTTTCCCATCTCATTCTCCTCTCTCTGCCCCTCCCTTTCCCATCTCCCTCTCCCCTCTCTCCTTCTCTCTCTCCTTCTAACTCTCCCTCCCTCCCCCTCCCCCCTCTGTGGGCCGGTGATTATCTTTCCCAATCGCCCCGGTACAGAAAACTCGGGACGTGAGTAACTGTGCGGAAAAACCCGCTAAGATAAATGACGCGGACTTTGTTCCGTGTCTCTACACCCCTCTAGATTAATGGACTGAACTGATCTACGCATTGGCAAACACTCTATACTGTAATGAAAAATACGCCTGTTAAGCTGCTAAGGCTAGAGAAAACGAATGTAAAATACTTCATATGTGTATTGACAGCTAGGACCGTTAACATGCTAGGGAAAGTGAAAGTAAAAGTAAAAGTGAAATCGAAACTAGATCTAAGTATTAGCGTGGGTGTGAAAGGAGTGTCCCATTAATCATCTAGAGGTCTGTTAAGTGCCAGAGAACTCCATCTTGTTGCTGCATCGCTTCACGCAGAATGGATTTTCTCAACTTATGAATTTCTGGCATCGCAGGGGTTAATGAGGACATGTTCATCAACTCGAAAGGG
>RQTK01000312.1:279607-293757 GCA_003991915.1 Elysia chlorotica
GTGAAAGAGAGAGAGAGAGAGTGAGAGAGAGAGGGAGAGAGACAGAGGGACAGAGAGAGAGAGAGAGAGGGAGGGAGAGAGAGGGAAAGAGACAGAGGGAGGGAGGGAGAGAGTGAAAGAGACAGAGGGAGGGGCTGGCTGAGGGGGATTGTGGTTGCCGTTCTGTATTATGAATAATACTTTCCTTCCTGTATTATCATAGACCAGCAGTCCCTTTCTTTCACCATTTTCCCCCTCGATAAGTTTAGAATAATTGGTTCTCCTACCGCGTTTCAGTAGCTGTGGAATCAGGTTCGTGCCAGAGTGGGGGTGTTCAATACTGTGGGAATTCAACAGATTTCTGGCACAAGCAATGTATTGTAAAAACAACAACAACAAAAACCCTCACATAATCCACGCCTCGCTCTTTGAGCTTATAATATAGAGCATTGCTAAAAAAAAAAGGCGATACATTCTTTTGCTACCAGCGGAAGTAGCGCCTTTTTTTCCTTTCCTTACACACACACACACACACACACACAACACAAAGATTAGTTTTCTAGTGCTTCGCTCTGGGCTCCCCTATCACTACGCATTTATTCCAGGACTAACTAGTTCTGTGAGTAAAACAGTGCTGAAGAATAGGAAAGAACTATCCACACTAGTAAGTCCTGGAATAAATACCTAGTGATAACGGGGCCCAGGGCGAAAGCGAAGTGGCTTAAAATCCTAGACAATGAGCAATTCAAAAGAAACAACCCCTGGCCCTGGGGAAGAACATATGTTTCCGACGCAAAAGATCCGTGGTTCGAGCCATGGCAATGTTGCTCCTTACTTGTCGAGGTCGGTGCATATCCTTCTAAATACTTGTTATGGAAGGACATGGTTGATGCCAGTTTAATGTGATCGCTGAGACAGGAGTCATGGTATCCCCGCCCTGCTCATGTGTGGCAGCACATACAATTGTCAGGCGTCAGTCTTGGGGCACGTCCACAATATAGCTTATATATAGTGCTGATGTTGGACGTTAAACCAACTCAACTCAAACCCATGACTTAGGGACATGATCGTCTCATCTCTTATGGCCTTGAGGATCGCAACGCCAGCTGTAATTATTTTATTTTTGGAAAATCCTATGGTCTATATAAAATTACAGACATAGGAATCGCTAAACTTGTACATATTACATGTATATGAAACAGAAATGGGAATTGCTAAATGTATTGCAACTATTGATGCAAAAGGCATCTGTATTGTTTTCTAAACACGATTTATACAGGTTGGTAACCACACTATTCAGATAATACACACACAAACACATATTTAGACTAGAGAGAAGAATGTGTTTTTTCGTTCGACTTAAATACATGCCTACTAACATTGACCATTATAGGACGAATGCTAAATGAGCATAGAACTACTAAACTTTCTTGTAGTCATGAATAAAAACATGTATATATATGTACATGTTCACCGACCCAACCTGTAGGACTAGTAAATAGTATGTTTTTCTCTTTTTTAAACCTTTCCAACATTTTCACTTGTTCGTTGCGGCCCGGTGCCCACACGGAATGACCCGCGGCCCCTCCAGAACCAAAACAACAATTAGTTCCGGTCAGGCTGGTGTAGATGACCCCTGGTCCTCCCGGTGGAGAGTGGCGACCATTGAGGCATTGACACCTCCCGCCTGACCAGTGACCACAGCAGCTCTTCACCTGTAGCTCCACTCAAGGCCACGCCTAGTTTGGTCAATGTTTTTTTTAACATCATTCCTTTACTCTCTCTTTCTCTCTCTCTCTCTCTCTTCTCTCTCTCTCTTTCTTTCTCTCTCTCTCTCTCTCTCTCTCTCTCTCTCTCTCTCTCTCTCTCTCTCTCTCTCTCTCTCTCTCTCTCTCTCTCTCTCTCTCTCTCTCTCTCTCTCTCTCTCTCTCTCTCTCTCTCTCTCTCTATCTCTCTCTCCCTCTCTCTCTCTCTCTCTTCACCTGTAGCTCCACTCAAGGCCACGCCTGGTTTGGTCAATGTTTTTTTTTAAACGTCAGTCGTCAACAACTTAACTAGGATATTTATACATATATATTTCTGGTGGGCAAGGTCTCAGTGTTAAAGTCTTCTGGGAACTTCAAAAAGAGATGTTGCTATAACTGGCTCAGAATGAAATCTGCATCGGCGTCCAACTAATGCTTTATCCTGAATTTACGGAGACAAATATAAGCGATAAGTACGCCTCATGTTTAAGCAGAATTGTACATGTGATGGTACTGGTATGCGATTGTGGGACTCTCTTTCTGTTATACTTACTCCAACCGCACTAGTAGAAAAAAGAAAACAAAACAACCGACAAGAGCGGTTCTCGAGTCGTTTCTTTTTGTCTTTGGTTCTTTTTTGTTCTTGGCTATATTTTTCTAATAAAACGTTTTCCCAATTGATTGTTGTAATTACCTGCCATCAAAATTACTTAAATTACTTTAGTTTCCTAAAACAACAAATTCTATGAATTACTATTCAGTAATACAGTTTTGTAGTATTGTTTAGATAGGTTTGTTGATTTATTTATTGCAGAGCCCTATTAATGGCAATGTATTTGACTAGACTAGCTCCATAAGAATGCCTGTACAATAGACCATAAACATTTCACTCGGCAGAGAACAGACCCTTTTTATTGTGGGCTTTTAAATTTCAGGGCTGGGATGACCTTATGAGAGAGGAAAAGGAACAGTGATTTTCGGCATTGCTGAAGATTGTATGTCTTTCTATCTGTACAGGAATGTGGTACTTTTGCTTTTTTTGTTGGATTTGCTTTTTTGTTTTCACCCGTATCCTTCCTATCATCGCACTTCGATCATGTAGGGACAGTTTTCGGTCTTACGACCACTGGCATAAAGAGCAATTGATAAAATTAAATATAAATTGATCAGACATTACGGGTACAAATAGATAATAGAGTGTTATAGTAAGGAAATGGATCGATGTTTAACACTTGTTGCTCTTAGTCCAAGGGTTACAATGCTCCATGTAATTTAAGAGTTCATTGTCTAAAGGGTTAATTGTGGAATACAAGTTGGCCGTGCGCTTACAAAACTTTAGAAGTCATTCTTTTACTTAGATAAAACTGGAACTTTTCTCTCCGTCGAGGATCAAATCTGATTCATCAATGAAAGGGAAAGAAGCAAAAGAAGAATATACGTAAACAGGGGAAAGCAAATTATACGGAGGCGGAAGATTTCTTATCCCTGAAAGACGTTATCCGCCCTTGTCGATACATTCAAGCAAGCAATGCGTCTGGTACAGGCTGATAGGCTTGGGAAACCCCAGAGAGATAGATAAAGAGAGAGAGAGACAGACAGACAGAGAGAGAATCAGAGAGAGAAAGAGAGAGACAGAGATAATCAGAGAGAGAGAGAGAGAAAGAGAGAGAGAGAGAAAGAGAGAGAGAGAGAGAGAGAGAGAGAGAGAGAGAGAGAGAGAGAGAGAGAGAGAGAGAGAGAGAGAGAGAGAGAGAGAGAACCAGGTGACCCCGGCCTTCAATAGTTCCTGATTCAGTCTGGCAGCAGCTGTCTAGACAGCGCAACTTACGGGCTATCTGAGGCTATCACTGAATCAGCAATTTGCTGGCTGTGTGCACTCTGGGTTCTCTCTGTCTATGAACTTCTGTATCTCCTATCCCTTTTTATTTCTTTCCTCCTCCCCCATCCCTTTTTATTTCCTCCATTCTCCCTATTCTCTTTTTATTTCCTCCATTCTTCCTGTTCTCTATCTCTCTCTCTGTTTGCCACCCCCTCTCTTTCTTTGTTTGTCTCTCTCTCTCTCTCTCCCCCCCTCTCTCCCTCCCTCCTCTCTTTTTTTCCTCTGTCTCTCTGTGTCGGTTTCTCCCCCCCCCCTTCCTCATCCTCTCCTCTCTTTTTCTCTTTTGCTCTCTCTTTGCCTCTTTCTCTCTCACTCCCTCCCTCTTACCCTCTCTATCTTATTCTATGATAGACTGATAGACCATCTCTTTCTCCCAACAAAATTAATGTCTTACAAGAAAACAAATCTTGTAACGCATCCCCATATTAGAGTAATGTCTTTCACCGCTTCCCCGCCCGACTTTTTTTTCTTCCAATATATAATTATTATTATGAACTACTAAAATGTACTCATTAAACTGACTTCTTGTTAGTGCTCTGGAATCTCTAGTTTCAGGTTTGAACCTCATCTTTCCCCACGGCGGAAGATTATTTTGGAATCCTTGACCAGTGTTGGAAAATTAAAACCAATCAAAGATTAGGATAATTACATGTATGTTTATAGAAGGGCTTAACCCCAACTCCTGAAGTACTACAGACATTTGGATGATTAACTAAGTCAAAGATGGTATATTAATTAACGAAAATAGTTCGGTGCGGCTTTTATTTTAATGATGCTCGCATGTTTTTTCTGCCCTTCATCCATAATGTATCTCTCAGGTACATTGTAACTATGTGATGCCATTAGCACCATAACTCATCTTTTCCACCTGTCAGTTTCCATTCTTGGCATTCTATAATCATCCTAATTAAACTTTTAGCCAGTGCAATACATTAGGAGATGATTTATTTTCCGAAATATTCTGTTGCGCAGTATTGTGAAATGTATCGGGAAAAACTAGATTAGCATAATTATCCCAATGTCAAATTAAATATGATTTAATGCTTTTGATCAATTTGAGTAAAGGGACAAAACTTGATCACTTTCCACATGGTTTGTATATTTCCATTGCAGTTTGTCAATCATCTTTTGGTGAAGCTTAGTCTAAATGAGTTAGACTAGAACACACCTTCCCTTTTTCTGTCCAGGGCTGAGAATCCTCCTCCTTCTGGCTGAAATCCTCCTTTTAAAAAAATCTAGTGCCTCCTGTTTTGGTCTAGTTTCCTACTTCTTCTTTTTTTTAATCTGTTTGAAAACATTTTTTCCTCCTTTTTGTAATAAGGACCTCAGATTCCAGCCTTTTTGTGTTGGGGCATTATCAGCTCTGATGTCGGAGACCAAAATTGAAAAAGATTGAGATATAACTGCTAAACTGGACTTTATAAAAAAAAATGGATTTAGTTCATATGTTTTGTGGAGAGGCGCCAGACCTCTATTGGTTGTTGCACTGAACTGTGTAGGAGGTCCGCGGTTCACATCTTAGATGGTACCACTATCTCTGTGTAGGCATTTTATATTCAAAGGAACCATGCATCCTAATTAAGTTTCTTTTTGTTTGTTTGTTTTTTTAAAAGTATGTTTTGTGTTTTTTACTTGTGTGAACTGCCTTTCCCGGTGCCACACTGCTAGGCATATATTCACTCGCCATCTTAATTACCAATCAATGCATCAGTACAAGAAATTGAATACTTCCAACTTTCCAAAAATGTAAACATCCACCTCTTGTCCAGAGACGTCGATACATTACTAATACTTCCCAAAGAAACCTTTTCTTAATTATTCTGAAGCCAACTTTCCTCGGCGACTCGTACCCAAGCAGTACTGGTGCTGGTAGACCAACTAGTTCTGAGCTGGTACTGAGATTGTGAGTGTGAGAGAGAGAGAGAGAGAGAGAGAGAGAGAGAGAGAGAGAGACTCAGTCGGAACTTCTGATGGAAATTTTTGTCCAAACCAAAAAAACAAACATCACCAGTCTTGAATAGTTGAAATAAATGGAAATGTCCGTTTGTTGTACGGGTGCGCTCTCATATTTATTGTAACAGTAAGCCGTAGTAAGTCCCAGTCTTTGATAGAGTCAGATACTCAGATAGTCGGAATAGCTCCAGATAGCTCCGGTTGATGTGGATTTGTTGTTGTTGTTGTTGTTGAGTTGGTTTAACGTCCAACATCAGAACTATATAGACTATATTGTGGACGGGCCCCAAGACTGACGTCTGATCATTTTATACGCTGCCACGCACGAGAGAGGGCGGGGATGCCAGGACTCCTGTCTCAGCCTGTCACATTATACTGACACCGACCCAACCAGTAGGGAACGCAACAGCCAGGATTCGAACTCGGGACCTTTTGCGTCGGAAGCCGATGTTCTACCCCTGGACCACCGCGCACCCCCGCCTCAAACGAGACAGGGCGGGGATACCATGACTCCTGGTTGATGTGGAATCTACAATCTACATAATGATTAGGCGATGGACCTGGGATGACCTGGCCAGTGGTGACGGGATATCCTATCTCCTACAGATGACGCGTGTCCAAAGACCTTATAACTTCCCCAGGTCTTTGCGCGTGTCAGACCACGAGACTGAGAGGAGTAGCCACGGGATGTCTTTATATAATGTGGAGAGTGAGCTGACGCCTGGTTACTCTGTTCGGTACATGTAATTACTTAGTGGCGTGTTATTTACAACAAACCAGGGTAGAGAGATGACGTCTTGAGTTTTTTTTTCTTTCTGTTTTGTACATTTAATTACTTACTTGCGTAGTTGTTAGATTTTTTTCTTTCTGTTTTGTACATTTAATTACTTATTGAAGTAGTTGTTAGCATACGTGCATACTTAGTACATCATTAAGAGATGGCCAAAGACTTTTTATGTTTTAGAGACCATAAGAGACGGTCATCTCCATGTTCGGACAACGAAATGGGTCTTAGAGCTGGCGTTTGGTCACTCTGGACTCACGACACTTAGTTGTTAGCATGTGCTCTTTTAAGGCTTTGGTGATATCTGACTTCGCTGATAATCAAGGGCGATATGCGGTAGGGAGCTCACGCTCTCATTCCATTCTTTGGTCTTTGGTAATTACCGGTACATACTTAACTTACTCACTCACTTAGTTGTTAGCATGTGCTCTTTTAAGGCTTTGGTGATATCTGACTTCGCTGATACACAAGGGCAATATGCGGTAGGGAGTAGCCGAGCTCACGCTCTCATTCCATTCTTTGGTCTTTGATAATTACCGGTACCTACGTACTGTCTTAGTTGTTAGCATGTACTCTTTTTGGGCTTTGGTGATATCTGAATTTGCTGATACACAAGGGTGATATGCGATAGGGAGCTCACGCTCTCGTGCCATTCTTTGGTCTTTGATAATTACCGGTACATACTTACTCAGTCACTTAGCTCTTAAAATGTACTCTTTTAAGGCTTTGGTGATAACTGACTTTGCTGATACACAGGGGAGATATGGAGAAGGGAGCTTACGATCTCATGCCATTCTTTGGTCTTTTATAATTACCGGTACCTACGTACTCTCTTAGTTGTTAGCATGTTAATACATGTACCCAGATCACCATAAAAGGTCAAAAAGACGTGATGGTACGTTCGTATCTTTATTTGCGGACAGCGACCTGAGTTAGGGAAGCTCGCGTCTCGTTCTCTCTTTAGTCTATTACTTCTAAGTAACTTCTTCCCTAGTTATTAGCATATTTATAATGTGCTTGGTCCAAAAGTATACAATGTACATACAGACAAGCCAAGGTTCCTACGCTTTCAATACATTATTATACATGGGTGGTGATAAGTAACTACCAGGGATCCAAGATCCCGTTAGTTCTAGAAGACTAAAGATGGTAGATAACCATGACTGTGAGTGTTGGGGCGAACTATCGATAACGACCTGAGTCGGGGAGATTTTCAGCGATGAGGGATATGCCGGGATTTGCTGCTCGGACTTCGGGCTCCCGTACTAGCCACAGACAAAGCAAACCTGCCGATGTCTTCATCTAGTCACCGCATATCGATGTGCCACACTTGCGAATGTCTTTTTTTTTCAAAATGTAATCACGTTTATTTATAGCCTTTATATCATTTGTTTCTGTGAACAACATTAAATTTCGTCAAAGATAGTTTTATAATTAATTTAAATATACATGTACGTATATTTGTTCACTTGTGGTGTATTTGGTTCTTCTAAATAAGGTGTTATACTTCTCCGTCATTATGTCTTACAAAGGCCTGTGTTGGAAATTATTGACTTTACAATCTGATGGCGTTTAAAATGGAACAAAATGATCACGACTGTTAATTGAATAAAAGAAACGATAAAATCGTATGATGTCAGAGAGAAGAGAGAGAATGTAGGAGAGAGAGACAAACCGGCCTGAGCCCTGAGATACCACTGTGGCGTGATGTGTGTGTGTGTGTGTCTGCATATGTGTACGTGTGTACTCACTCTAAGACGGCCTTCGGTCTCTAGCTAGTTAAGGCGAGTTAATTAGGCCCTTGGTGCCATCAAGCGAGAACCCGATGTCCCCGATTTGGACTAGTTTATAAAAAGGTGCCGACAAGCCAGGATGTCGGCGGGACTTTTGTCGATATGTCTCGGTCTCTGTCTAGCAGTAAAAAGGCCGCTCGCCCCAGCACTAATTAACTATCGGCAGATCACTGAACGTTGAGCCCATCGTTTGGGGCCACAGATTTCATGTACTATGCGAGATTCTGCTCTGAGCGGGGGATTAAGTGCCCATATAATTTCTTCTCAGAACGGCGGATGAGTTGGTTATAATTATCTGGAGTTCCGAGTGACTTGTTTCCTTACTGCCCACTTCATCAGAGAGGCTATAATTATCTTGAATGGGTCCCAATACCTTCGGGATCTTCCTATTTGGAGAACTCTCTTACGCCATTCGCCCGTGTGACAGCACGTAAAATGGGCAAACGTTTGTCGTTAGATCCGTCTCTACGATAAGAATATGACGTAGTTTATCTCTTATACAGACCACCTGAGAGAGAGAGAGAGAGAGAGGAGAGAGAGAGAGAGCGCGAAAGTGGTGGAGGTAGTTCGAGGTCGCAGGTTGCTTGTAACAAATATTATATCACATCACAAATCTAGCAGTAACCAGATATCTAGATACCATCTTCACACGAAGAGTAACGACACAACTCCAATCTAGTTCAAAGTTGTCTTTGGATAATCTGAACAGTGAAAGGCGATCCATATCCTATATCTCGCGGCCCTGTTTCCGGTTGTCGCACTTTAAAGTTTTATCTCTCGATTGTTATGACGATGGCGCTACGGCGATGGTAGAGACTAGTACTAGTAGTAGTACTTCTATACTGCGCATGAGTGAAAACTTCTTCACAGATAACACGGTATATAATAAGGGCGGAAAATACAATACTTGTCTTGTAAAAATATGGGGGAGTTCGTTCACTATCAATTATATCATCTTGGGTGCGTCAGGGAATTCTCGCAGATAACGGGGTTATAATGCGTGTACTTTTATCATTAAAAAAAAATCCCACAAAAACTTTGCTTGGAAAGATCATTGACCTTTAGAATAGAGCATTCGTTTCTTGCGTGCAGTAGGGGGTTTCCCTTATGACGACTTGAGGGACCTTAACAAGTATAATTATATCTATACAATGTAGAAATATTTAGAATTTTGAGCTTTGGAGTTAGATCTAATAACTGCGTTACCCCAGCCGTATAATGTACTACTACACTTTAATAATAAAATGTAATATGTAAGAAATGAGAAACTCTTTTTCCTGCCTTCCTTAAAAAGAAAAAAAATAGAATGCTAGTATAGGTATACTTCTTAGACGACTTGGAGTTCGGCTTTAGTTACTTTTTCTTAACGTACCTTACTTTTATTTATACAAACATATATACGAATAAAAGCATTGCACTGATTATTACATCCCAATGGTTGAATGAATAATATACAGCCGTCAATTGCGAAATCACCGACCCCTTTGAGTGTATGACCCTTGCAGAACTAATTACTGACCACAAGTCACGTGTGTCCCATTGTCCAATCACCTGACGAGCTGATCGGATGCTTTCTAACCCTGGTCACTGGTTATCATGATTGGGGTGGTGTTGGTCGCTAGTCTTTACTCAATAATGCAGGCTTTATGATCAAAGCGACGGTTATGATTGGCGTAGTGATGCCAATTTTTGTTTAATTTAAAGGTTTACAGTAATTTTTTATTTTATTTTTAGAATTATATATAGCAGGTCATAATTATTTGAAATAATGTCAGTAAAGTATACCAAGTAGAGCCTACTTGGAGCTAGAACCCGATGTCCCCGATTTGGACTAGTTTATAAAAAGGTGCCGACAAGCTGGGATGTTGGCGGGACTTTGGTCGATATGTCTCGGTCTCTGTTTAGCAGGAAAAAAGATCGCTCGCCCCAGCACTAATTGACTATCAGCAGATCACCAAATCTCCAAGTAGGCTATTTTTATTTAAATGTAAAGTTCAGTAAAAGATATTGATCCATTTTTGGCATCACCGTCGACACAAAAACGCCGTTGATTTGAGGGTTCCCTGGGCAAAAATGATGCTGGGCAAATTTTGATTAATCTTTATCAGGTGTATAATCATTGCTAATTAATACTTAAAATATTAGGAGTATTTCAGGAATATGATTGGATATCATTACTGAGGTGACGTAATTTTCAAGCTTGGAGAACCAATCGCTCTTGGTGAGATAAGTTAAAGCTATAAGAGACCTTGCGATCACGGGATCCTTAGAGAAAAACGAAGGCGATCGGTAAGGGAATGTACATTGTAATACTTATGTCGTCCGTTATCGCCGACAGCTATCCCAAATCCATTTTCTATGGTCTCTATGGGGTAGAAATTTTGCTTCCGGCGTAAATGTGCCGGTTCGAACCCTGGCGATTGCGCCCCTCTACTGGCTGGGGTCGGTGTCAGTATAATGTGACCGGCTGAGACAGGAGTCGTGATATCCCCAGCCTGTCTCGCGTGTTGCAGCACATAAAATTGTCAGACGTCAGTCTTGGGGCCCTACCACAATATAGCCTAAATAGTGCTGATGTTGGACGTTAAACCAACTCAACAACAACAGCAACGCAAAGTCTCTAATGTGCGGCGTTGGACGTGGGTATTGCGACATGCCAGTCTGTTCAGCATACTCAGCATAATTTATACGGCTGTAATTACAGGACTTCCATGCATTGTCAATTCCAGGGGCGTCCGTAAAGTACGTGTATGGTGGCTTATCCAATGGAGGCTTGATTGGTGGAACTAATGAGGGATTGAGTTGAGTTGGTTGGTTAACGTCCAACGTCAGCACTTTATAGGCCTTATTGTGGACGGGCCCCAAAGCTGACGTCTGACAATTTTATACTAAAGATTTTTTTTAGATCGTTGATCACCGGACAAGGCGCAAGCATCTGTGATAGTTGATTGTTGTTGATCATTAGAATTTTTAGATGAGTGAGTGCGATAATATCTGAAACGTCAATTGTCAGCAGCAAGGCTCTATTGTGAACGGATCCCGAGAGAGAGAGAGAGAGAGAGATTTAACCAACTCAACAACAACAACGCAAGGTCTGTAATGTATGGCGTTGGGCGTGGGTATTGCGCCATGCCAGTCTGTTCAGCATACTCAGCATAATTTATACGACTACTAATTACACGACATCCATGCATTGTCAATTCCAGGAGCGTTCGTAAAGTACGTGTATGATGGCTTATCCAATGAAGCCTTGATTGGTGGAACTAATGAGGGATTGAGTTCAGTCGAGTTGGTTGGTTAACGTCCAATGTCAGCACTTTATAGGCTTTTTCGTGGATGGGCCCAAAAGATTGACGTCTGACAATTTTATGCCCTGCCACACATGAGAGCATCGTCTTCCGACGCAGTAGGTGCGTGGTTCGAGCCCTGCGTGTCACTGTTAGTATAATGAGACCATCAGACAGGAGTCATGGTATCCCCGCCCTGTCTCATGTGTGACATCACATACATATGTCTGACGTCAGTCTTGTTACCTGTTAAAAAAATATAGCCTATATAGTGCTCATGTGGGACGTTAAACCAACTCAACAACAACACCAACAGCTTGTGTGTGACAGCATATAATATTGCCAGACATCAGTCTTGGTACCTGTTCATAATATAGCCTATACAGTGCTGACTTGCACGTCAAACTCCTAAAGTCAACGTGAATAGGCTGCATTGTATTGTAACCGTTATCACACATCGCTAGCACTTACCAGCACTATTGTTATAAATACATTGTAGTGTGAGTACCACCATGACACAACAGCTGTTGCCGGCCCTGTAGACATTATTCACAATCAACAATCACGTCATGTGCGCGCGTGCACCTCGGTGGCGGTAAGTGGGTGTTGCGCTCTATCGACCGATACAACGAACGCTTGACAAATGTAGAGAGAGAGAGAGAGAGAGAGAGAGAGAGAGAGAGAGAGAGAGAGAGAGAGAGAGAGAGAGAGAGAGAGAGAGAGAGAGAGAACAACGAAAAACAAAAAATACACCGAGAGGCAAATCACACGCTTTATATAATTACATGTAGTGCTGTTTCTTCAGAATTTGCCTATTGCATTATTGTCAAAGCCTTTCTCTCCGTGGATGTGGGGAATGAACTGGCGCAAGCGGCCGAGCGCTGGTCTTCCAATCGGTAGGTTCCAGATTCGAAACCCACGACAAAATTTAACTGTCTTATTTTATTACCCTTTTGCTTGGTTTGATATCAGTATAGTGTAACTGAAAGAGACCGGGTCCGCGATATAGCCTTCTAACTATCTTTGGACGTACAGAAGCAAACTCACGTACATACTTTCTGGATCAGGGTATACATCATTACACATTTCTCTCCACCTTTCCTAATCACCAGGCGAGTATCATTGCCTACGTCCATATCCTTCTAGATTTACTTCGATTTTCGTCCTTCGTCCTTGTCCTTTTAGATTTACTTCGATTTTCGTCTTTCGTCCTTGTCCTTCTAGATTTACTTCGATTTTCGCCTTTCGTCCTTGTCCTTTTAGATTTACTTCGATTTTCGCCTTTCGTCCATGTCCTTTTAGTTTTACTCCGATTTTCGTCTTTCGTCCATGTCCTTTTAGTTTTTACATCGATTTTCGTCTTTCGTCCTTGTCCTTTTAGTTTTACATCGATTTTTGTCTTTCGTCCTTGTCCTTTAAGTTTTACTTCGATTTTTGTCTTTCGTCCATGTCCTTTAAGTTTTACTTCGATTTTCGTCTTTCGTCCATGTCCTTTAAGTTTTACTTCGATTTTTGTCTTTCGTCCATGTCCTTTTAGTTTTACTTCGATTTTCGTCTTTCGTCTATGTCCTTTTAGATTTACCTCGATGTCTCTTTCTTGTCCCGACGATCTTAACCCAATGACTACCCATTGGGTCTGTGTCATTATAATGTGACCAACCATGTCCAGTGTACCATATTCTGGGGTCCCGTCGCCGTATTGGACTTTTCTTGAGACATAGGAGGCGTTAAATCTAAACCTAGAGAGAGCTTAATACAATGTATGTTTGCCTGTTTGAAAAAAATAATAGAAAATATGTTCATAATCCAAAAGTAAGGTATAGTAATAGCCCTTCAAATCCAAACTCAAATCGGCTGGATCATCTAGGTCGTAGATCAATACATTTTTTTTACCAACTTTGCGTGTTTTCCTGTTTATCCCGTGGCTAAACATGTGGGCGGGCGACAATAAATCTTGTTCATGTGCATGCATTGCCATAATACGATAGACCAGATTCTTGCCTTTGCGCCAAGTCAATTATATTACTGTTTTCAGGGCTTGAGCTGTTATATTGTAGTTTTACTTGTAGTTGTACCGTTTTTGGTTTGTTCTTGTTGCCTTTTTTCTCTGTACGGAGACGTCTTGACTGCAATCCAACCTGGGTGCAGTATCGATTTTAGTGGGATGTTAGATTTGAGAGTCTGGTTATGCATTTTATCAGAGAGAGAGAAAGAGAGAGAGAGAGAGAGAGAGAGAGAGAGAGAGAGAGAGAGAGAGAGAGAGAGAGAGAGAGAGAGAGAGAGAGAGGGGGGCGGGGGCGGGGGTATACAGAGACAGACAGACAATGACAAACAGAGATTATTGTTAAAACAATGTTAAATCTAAGTGTTTAAGTTTTCCATTCCACAATAGCTACATCGTTGCTGCTCATGTTGTATTTTAAGAACAACGCACTCACTCATACCCCCCCCCCCCCCCACACACACACACACACCCACACACACACACACACACACGCACAAAACAACAACAACAAACAAACAACAGAAACACACAAACGCGCGCGCCCAACCCAATTAAATTATAAAAAAGCAAAAAAAAATAACGTGCAACAAAAAACTGTAGTTGTGTGCAATATCAATATCTGTTTCAAATCGGGGTTTAACCACTCTCGACCTTCCGAATAGGTTGGGGATCAGTAGTTAATTACTCTTCATCGCAGCAGGCAAAAAGTACAATCAAGGAAATAA
>RQTK01000312.1:309905-327676 GCA_003991915.1 Elysia chlorotica
TCTCTCCCCCCCCCCCCCTCTCTCTCTCTCTCTCTCTCTCTCTCTCTCTTTCTCTCTTTCTCTTTTTATCACTCATATCCTTTCCCCACCCATCTTTCTTTCTCATCCATCCCCACTGTTTTTCTTCCTCTATCACTCATCTCCACTCTCTCTATTTGCATCTTCATGTCTTTCTTCCCACATTATATTCCTCCCGCTCTCCCACCCAGTCACCCACTCTCACAACCACTCTGCCTCTCTTACCCATCCCAACCCTTTCTCTTACTCTGCGCCCCTATACATCCTGTTTTATCACGTTCACCCCCGCCCACAATTGCTAGGGGTTCAAACTTGGCCTCACGCCTAAATACAATGTCTTTGTGTATGTTGACACAGTTTCTAAGTCTTTTCTTTCTCGCTCTTTCTCTCTCTCTCTCTCTCTCTCTCTCTCTCTCTCTCTCTCTCTCTCTCTCTTCTCTTTAACTTAAGAATATTTTAATGTAGTCGATCACTGATTTTGCCCTATGATAGACGTAAAGTTGAATTGTATGGATTCTTCACCGATAGGAGTTGGTCTAGACACGAGGACAGGAAAAGAGTTCAAAGCGTGAGATGGATATGAGAGAGAGAGAGAGAGAGAGAGAGAGAGAGAGAGAATATGTGGTTAGAGATAGGTCGATTGTAGTTTTATGGGCACAGTAATAAAGATGTTCAAATTGTCTCAATTGATGTTTGAGCAACTGACTAAACATGGGACAGCATTACCATTTAGGGCCATGCATGTGGCAATTTTTAAATTACTGCCAACTATTCTGTTCTCATAACTATTTTACAAAGTTCAGTTACTTTGTGTGGGTCATTAAATAAGCAGCGTTGACTAAGTCACCATTGTGACAATCAAATTGGCCGACTAAAGTATGTTTTAAATTAAATTTTGATGTCAAAAATTACTTTCAATCAACAGCTTAAAAGTCGTATTATTTTTACAGGAAAAGTTATCTTTAAAAATTGACTGTACGCCACAAAATATCTGGAGTACATCTTCTTTGGAGCTTGTTTTGGGAATTTCTCATTTAGCTTTACATCATAGAGCGAACAATACGTTTTTACAAAATAGGCGTATTAAATGACCTTGAGTATGACGCAACACCTCTAGTGTTAAACAGTCATTGGCTAAGTGGCATGTCACTACACTTAAAGATGTATACAGACTATTATGAAATGTGGTAAATAGTAGACTTTTATAGTCAATCTTCAGATGATTATGGCATGAATGTCGTAAATGGGTTCGAGAGTTTTAAAGCTTCCCCCCGTTTCACTGGCTACTGTAAACTAGAACGTCAATTTCGAGATGTCGTAAAATGCCATATTTTGAGCATTGGTTCATGTTTATGGTCATAGAACAATAAATCTATAATTAATGTAATAACTTTCTACTGCTCGGGGGACCAAGAGTGTTGACCGTTTCCCTACGGTAGTGGCAAGAACAGCAAAGGCTTGTGGTGGATTTAGAAGATTAGTACGGTACACATGTACATGCTTTGCTTTATAACCTACACGTTGACAATTTCATATTGTTAGCAAGCAATCCTTGAATCTAAGTACATTGTGATATCATATGGTTTGAGAGAGAGAGAGAGAGAGAGAGAGAGAGAGAGAGAGAGACAGACAGACAGACAGACAGACAGACAGACAGACAGGGAGACAGGCAGACAGACAGAGACAGACAGACACATAAATCATCGTACAGTTTTTTTTCACAGGGATATATCACTAGGTTTTTGCGTAAATCGAATATTTTCAGCGCGTCCTGTGGATTTCTTTTAATGCAATATTTGTTGTGCGGAGCTGGGCCTTTTGTTATGTATATGCCCCAAGAATATACACAAAGAACGTCTGTGTACACATATTAGATTTATAAATTTACGTTGAAGAGGGTATCTAGAACGATATTGTCGGGTCGACACGATAAGGTTCTACTGAGCATACCCATGATATTATAGTTTTGTAGGACGATCGACAGAGTATTCTATATCTATCTATCTATCGCTGTGCCGTCACGTAACTGGGATGTCTCCTGTATGTTGGCAAGCCACGACTGCCTCCTCCTTCCTCTACCACGCTTCCCTTCAACCTTGCCTTCCACAACTCTTTTCTGGATGCTGCAGTGTCTTCTTATATGGCCATAGTATACCAGTTTTCTTCTTTGGATTAGTTGCAGCAGTTTTAGTTTCTGCATGCCAACTTTATCCAAGACCTCCTTATTTGTCACCTTATCTTTCCAAGAAATTTTGTTCATTCTCCTATACATCCACATTTCCAAGGCATCTATTCTCTTCTCTATAGACTTACTTAATGTCCATTCTATATGCATTATTAAAAAAATGTATAAATAAATAGAAAAAAAAGAAGAGGTTCGTATTTAGAACGATCGTGTAATATCTTCGTCACATGAGTACTGTAGATTCTTATAAGTCGGTTCTAACTGTAGAATCTATTAATAGACGTATTGTTCGCTGTCAAAGTAATCAAGAACAAACTACCGTGAGCTAAAGTGCACACCAACGACCTTCACAGTTTGCGTGACGTCTCTTATCCTATGTGACAAACCAATTTGATACGGGTAGTATTTTATTAATACATGTAACAAACACGGCAACAAACACAATTTCTCCTCGATCGCCATGCTTTTTCTGGAAACCAATGAGATGTTAAACTCAGAGGATTGCCATTCATTTTGTGAGCTATACGTATAAAATGGCACTATTTTTATGGGGGTTTTGAAATGCCTATCTTTTGATTCAATAAAGATTTTTTTTTTATTGTAATTGCAGATTTGTTAACTTAGTTTGTATGCAGCACATAATTGTCAGACGTTAGTCTTGGAGCCCGTCAACAATATAGCCTATATGGTGCTCACTGTTGTGGTTGGGCGTTAAACAAACTCAATTCTTGTATCTAATACAGTATCTCCACTTACCGCTTACACGGACGCGATTTGAATCCGTTGAGTTGGATTAGAACCAAGGCGTCCAAAAATATAAGGCCAAGTCACCGAATTGAACGAACTGAAAAGATTTTTGCACACCAAGGATACAAGTGATTTTATTTCCTTTAATTATAAGCATAGATAGAGCACAGTGATACTAAGTGAGTATTTTCCAGCCCACATATCCAGCCTACACTGTATCAATCTAAACTGTCCTATCTATCTGCGCATTGTTTTAAGTTGTTTTTTGGAAATTCATAAATCAATGGTCGGTTACTTGTTATTTAGTGCAGCTTAAGAATAGTTGCGCAGCGCGATGCGAATATGTTCAAATATAGCTCACTATGATTCTTTATGCATATTTCGGTGACTTTTCCTTCCTTTTTTGGACGCCTTGATTGTGACTAATATAAGTGAGCTCCGCTGTTTCTCGCTAACTTAACTTGTCCTGTTTTCACCTGAGTTTGTGGATATTAACTTTTAGGGCGATGGTCACAGTTCCACGCTTGGCGAAGTAGTCATATCTTTAAATTTATGTGCAACTGTCTTTTGATTTGATACTATTCTTTATTCTCTCTTTCCAGATGTGACGAGAAGACGGGACCAGTGACAAAAGGCCAGGAGTTTTTCTTCTTTGTGCCCGCCTCTACTGTTGGATTTTAATGTGCAGCTCATTAGGACGACAAGGTGAGAGATACGAGAGAGAGAGAGAGAGAGAGAGAGAGGGAGAGAGAGAGAGATATGGGAGAGATAGAGAGAGAGAGAGAGAGAGAGAGAGAGAGAGAGAGAGAGAGAGAGAGAGAGAGAGAGAGAGAGAGAGAGAGAGAGAGAGAGAGAGAGAGACACACATACAGACAGAGAGAGAGAAAGAGAGAGAGAGAGAGAGAGAGAGAGAGAGAGAGAGAGAGAGAGAGAGAGAGAGAGAGAGAGAGAGAGAGAGAGAGACGAAAAGGTAGAAAGAGAGAGATAGTGTGACAGAGAAAAAGAGGAGAGAGAAACACACAGACACTATGGGAAAGAGAAGAACAGGGAGAGAAAGAGAGAGGAATGTATAGATATTACACTATAAAACCACCGCGCGCATCCCACTCTGCTAGAATCCATTCCAGGCCGACTGTCCGGTGCCTGGTGAGTGAGGATTCACGTCGTCTTGAAGATGCCGCGGATTAAAACTTAACTAACAACACATGTAACGGATTAGGACGCTTAGTGTCACTGTCACTTCAACACAGACCTATACATTATGTTATCGTTGTTGTTAGTTGTTATCCTGGACTCCAAAGTAACAACACAGACCTATAGATTATGTTATCGTTGTTGTTAGTTGTTATCCTGGACTCCAAAGTAACAACACAGACCTATGTATATTATGTTATCGTTGTTGTTAGTTGTTATCCTGGACTCCAAAGTAACAACACAGACCTGACAATAAATTTAACATAACATCGCAGTGTACATATTTCCCCATACATGTATAGCTAATCATATCCATTTAGTTGTAACGCTGGACGCTAGGTCTAATTAACAACAAACAGCCATTTTGGTCACACTTCAACGTCTCCATAGTAACACCGAAGACGCAAAGGGACCCTGTACCGGCGTCCAATCACAGCTCTTTCCTCGACATACGGAGCCAATGAAAGCCCATGCTGCAGAGTCAGGTTTAGAGTACTTTGGAAACGAGTTAAGGCATTGTATAACTGAGGCGACGACTTTTCTCTTTCTTTTTCTTCTCTTCTTGTAAACTGCTTGATCTTCTACCACGCTACTTCCCAATACAAATACATCTACAAGAGAAAAGCCAGAAAACAATACAGTCCGTATTCGGCTTATTGTCTATTGGTCTTTGATGTGACCGGCTGAGACAGGAGTCATGGTATCCCCGCCCTGTCTTGTGTGTGGCAGCACATACAATTGTCAGACGTCCGTCTTGGGGCCCGTCCACATATATAACCTATATAGTTCTGCTGTTGGACGTTAAACCAACCCAACCAACCTTGACTAGAATATCACAAGACATATCACTGATGATCTTTCCCACACTTTGTTTGGTCCAGACGCTCCGTAACATTACCCAAAAACACTATCTATTTCATAGAAGTAGGTCAATCTATTTATAGTGGTGACGTGTGTATTATTATATATTGGTCAATTTTCGGCGACCATGCACAACTTCCGGAGTGGTGTGTACGATATGTAAAAGATACAAGAACAGAAATATTACTGTTAGATTATAATCTAGAACTAGATTAGATCTAGACATTTAGTAGAAGCATTAATAAGTCCCATATTTATTTAATTTATTTTTATTACCAATGTCATATTCAATTCATAGTCTCGATCCACAGTGTATAGAGTCCTTTTTCTTTGTTTGTTTACACTCATGGTCATTATAATGGTTACACCTTAAAATGTCATTATAATGATGCGTAGAAACGTGTCACCTGTGCACAAAGAAGGTTCAAAAATCCGCCATTATCGTTACCACAAATAGATTTTGTCATTGCAAATTTAGATGCGCTCTTACATTATCAGTGATGGTTGGTCACGTGACTTTCACTGCCAAGGCTGGATGGTTTGGAAACAAGCCAGAAGCAAAGCGGCTAGCGGTAAACCGGAAAGGGTTAAAGTAAATTAAAACTGTCATCTTTACATCGAAAGACAAATTTGTACAACTGAAATATCCGTTCCTCGCTAGGAATGCGCAAACCAAACTTTGCGGGTTTCCCCGTAAAAAAGTAATGGGTTTAGCTTACGCTGTTGTGAAAATGTGAAGTTTTTGTTGTTACAGTCTATTAATAGAGTGGTTAGTCTTAATTTGTGGTTATACATAACATCGTGTCTGTGTGTCTGTGTCATTACTACGGCTTTTACAATAGGGCTATATTTGGATTAAAAATGTAACTTCATCACAACCTCAGATGAAAAAGTGCTAGTGAAAGATTGTCGCTAGGTTGTTCAGGGGTCAACACACTTGCTTGAAATTTTCCATAAAAAAGTCCCAGTTTAAATCCTTCGTTGTTTCATACTGGTTGGATCGTTGCCAGTATTTCTTTTAGAGCCTAATTATTTAGCCAGTGCTTGAGAGTGGCTTATACATGTTGTAAATAAAGGCCATGGTCAAATCTGCCCACATGTGGTCTATATAGGCTACTCCTAGAGGACATGGCTTATACAATAATTATACTGTCTTAATCCGTTACTGGTTGGGTGGATGTCATTACAATATATGCTGAGTTCTCAAATTGTCAGACGTTAGTCCTGGGACCCATCAGCTCTGCAGATTATGTTTAATTTTAAGTAATCACTCACTCACCATTCACTTTTGCATGCACCAAGATCAGAACACTGCATTTCCTTGTTAATGTCTATGTGTATTTCAATAACAAATGAATATTATCTAAAATTTAAGATCACAGTATGTTTTGGGTTAGTCCTAGATATCGGGGGCGCGGTGGCCCTGGGATAGAACATCGGCTTCCGTGGTTCGAGCCCTCGAGATTTCGCTGCCTACTTATTGGGTCGGTGTCAGTTTAATGTGACCAGCTGAGACAGGAGTCATGGTATCCCCGCCCTGTCTCGTGTGTAGCACATAAAATTGTCAGACGTCAGTCTTGGTGCCCGTCCACAATATATCATATATAGTGGTGATGTTGGATGTTAAACCAACTCGACAGTCCGAGATTCTCCTTAGTTTCGGCATCGTATCAAGCATGTTCTCCTTATAGAGTTTGACTGCTGTTTATAAAAATTAAATGTTTCATAGTCTTAACGACTCTCTGGGTTTTCCGCATTGTTTATTTTATGACCATTGAACTAGTAACGCACCGCCATGATCATTAATTTTGTCTTGTCTCTCTGTATCTGAGTGTCCCTATTCTCCCCCCCCCCCCCCACCACCGCTTCTCTCTTTGTCTCCCCTCTTTCCCCCTCTCGTTATTTCTCCCTGCCCTCTATTTCTGTCCATCTCTCTGTCTTCAATCTGTGTCTCGCTCTATCTCTTCCTATTATAAAAATCCTGAAAAGTGTGTAGTATAACGTGTCGTACCGTTGTAAAATGTCAACGGTTTAAGTTGTAGGATAACGTGTCACACCGGTGTAAGATCTCAACGGTTTAAGTTATAATGCGTTTAAAACCCACGATCGGACAAGACTAATTTGCTCGATTTCGTTCCCAAACTGGTTGAGTCGGTGACAGTATAATAATAACAAAACCGGCCGAGATAGGAGTCTTGGTATCTCCATACTGCCTCTGTGTGTATGGAAGCACGTAAATTATCAGACGTCAGTTTTGGGACCTCTCCACGATGTACCCTGCAGCTGACTTTTGAGGTTAATAAACCACCTCAACTCAACTTAACACTCATACTTTATCTGTTTAAAAAACCTGATTAGTATGTTTGGTACAACTGTCTTGCATAGGATACACCATTGTAATATCATGACAGTTTAAGTTTCACTGCTTCCTTCCTACAGGTGCGCACCATCTGTTTTTATGCATTCCAATTATACATAGTAACGCCTGACAACAGGTGTGGGGTAATGAGGAATTAACGCTGCTTTTCACGTCTTTCTAGGCTCTCCCTTCTCATTACTCAAGGCTATACTTAGACTATATAGTCTACTTTTAATGTCTTTAGCAGTTTGGGTATGTCTTGTTAACGTCCGCCGCCAGCAGTACGGCTATTCATGGATGGGTCCCAAGACTAACGTCTGACAATTATACTTGCTGCTAAATAGACACAGTTCGGGATACCAGATCACATTCCTTAAAAGGACGAAAAAGGACGAATACATTATTGACCGCTCGTGGGTATCAAGCGGGGCCTCCCGCCTGGGAGACCAGCGTGCTACCATTTGCGCCAGTCTCCGCCCCACTAGGGGGTGGGGGTGGCCCTGGTGTAGAACATCGGCTCTCGACGCACAAGGTCCGTGGTTCGAGCGCTGGCGATTTCGTTTAATGTGACTGGCTGAGACAGGAGTCATGGTATACCCACCCTGTCTCGTGTGTGGCAGCACATAAAATTGTCAGACGTCAGTCTTGGGGCCCGTACAAGTTATAGCTTATATAATGCTGGTGTTGGACGTTGAACCAACTCAACTCAACTCCCCCGCTCCTGATTCATCTCAGGGACTTGATTAACGATGTTGTTCACGTCTTCTTGAGATCGCCCTTCCTATTGCTCAAAGCTACACCTTTGGTTAACAGGAAACAGGAAAACGTGAATGGTCACTTTTCTAGTAAGTATAAGGGATGTGCTGTTATTCTTGATTTTAATGTTTCCCCCTTATTTTAATGTGTCGGAAATACAAGCACATTAGTCTAGCATTATGTATACTATCGTGAGGTGGGATTGGTTCTGTTCGAGGCTTCCGTTTTGTTTCACAAGTAGTGTATGTTGCAGTGATGTCCTTGGAGCTAAAAACAGTACAAGCTAAAAATAGTACATGACATAGCTGCGTATCCCCGAGGCTTCCCAATAATACAGGCAAAGGCATCGTGATAAAGACATTTTTGAATAACAAGACAGAATAACTGTGAAATATTTCTTTTAAATTATTATCACACTTTGGACAGAGTGATACTCAGATCGTATTATTTGTTCATATTGATACAGACTATCCCAAACTGTGCCTTATGCTTTAATGATATAGCTCACTTTGGTAAAAAACAAATTTGGACAATACAAGTGTTTGTTAATTTCGGTGACCCAGTCTGTTATTACTGGACGTCTCGGCTGTCCCTGTCGTGGTCAGTGCATGGACATGCACGTGTTGCTACCAACTGCCTGGCCTTGTCCTCCGCTGTTGCTTAACTTTGACGTGTATCATTAATTTGATTACACCATGTGGATATAGAGGTATTAACCTTCCTGATATAAACACATGCTTCACGCCTTATGCAATGAAGTGTGTCTTGTTATTCTATGTGCACGCATGACTGCTGCTACTGCTGCTGCTGCTACTAGTACTGGTTCTGCTGCCGCTGCTACTGCTACTGCTGCTGCTGCTGCTACTGCTTCTGCTGCTACTACTACTACTACTACAACAACTACTACTACTACTACTACTACTACTACTACTACTACTACTACTACTACTACTACTACTACTACTACTACTACTACTACTACTACTACTACTACTACTACTACTACTACTACTACTACTACTACTGCTGATACTACTACTACTACTACTACTACTACTACTACTACTACTACTACTGCTACGGTTTAATACCTAGAGTCTTTGAAAATACCAGTTACAACCGACTTGCTTTCATCATGGACTCTCGTTAACACAACTACTACTACTACTACTGCTACTACTACTACCACCACCACCACCGCTGCTACTACTACTACGACTACTACACCAACATCAAACATCAACAACAGCTCCTTACAACCACTGCTCCTCCTCCTTATACAAGAATCGGACTCTGTTTTGTAACCGTTGACTCAGGCTTTGAACTTTCCGCCGCAACGCCCTCTTTTCTCGTTGTACATGCGCTGCGGTGCAAAAATCTCACTATGCTTTGTAACTACATCCATCAAAGTCTAATTAACGCGTGACTACGATGAAAGCAAGTCTTTTGCAACAGGTACTTCCAGAGACTCTAGGTATTAGACCATCTCTGGTACAACAGTCATTGTCCACTCCAGTGTTTACGTAGCTAACCCTCTGTTTTTGCTGGGGGGGTTTTTATATTATTGTTTGGATTGTGTGTGTTTTTTTGTGTTTTTTTTTTGGGTTTGTTTGTTTGTTTGTTGAAAAATGCTTATTTGAATGCTTACAGTTTTTTTTTTTTTTTTTACTTTTCGTCTAATTTCTTGAAATCTTTAAAGAGGTGTTGGGGGGGGGGGGAGGGGGGGGGGCCGGGGGCAGAAAAAGAAGAGGAAAGAAAAAGGGGGGGGGGGGGGAAGGGGCGGTGGCCCTGGGATAGAACATCGACTTTCGACGCAAAAGGTCCCGATTCGAGTCCTGATGATTGCGTTCCCTACTGGTTGGGTCGGTGTCAGTATAATGCGACCGGCTGAGACAGGAGTCATGGTATCCCCGCCCTGTCTCGTGTGTGACAGCACATAAACTTGTCAGCCTTCCGTCTTGGGACCCGTCCACAATATAACCTATATAGTGCTGCTGTTGGACGTTAAACCAAACCAACCAACCAACCTTTAAAGAGGTCAATCAGTTTTATAATTGTATTGGTAAGACCACGACCATAACAGTCATATCGTTACTTTAAAAAAAATAGGAAAAAAGAAGAACAAGTTTCGCAATTGGACTGTGCATCCTCATTTTTATTTCAAAGATATTACATTTTGAAAAGTTTATTGCATGGTTTTCCAACGACATAATATTATTAGGAAATAAAGCTATTGCGACGTTGTACATAATCTTCGAAATGTAAATAATTATGGCAATATTCTCGCACGTTTAAAGCCGTATAAAGTACACAGAGCTTGGGAATTCCCTGTCTGACCCCCATTGCTTCACACCGAAGGTAAAGAATCATGCAAGGCGGAGTAAGAGGAGGCAAGGAGGGACTAGATTCTATATTAAGATTTCGCAATTAATCCCATAAGGTCAGTTATTGTGACAGAAGCACTAACTCCTCACTCTCCTCTCCTAATCCCTACATACATATCTGCCTTTTTATCTATCTACCTTTCTATCTATCTATCTATCTATCTATCTATCTATCTATCTATCTATCTATCTATCTATCTATCTATCTATCTATCTATCTATCTATCTACCTATCTATCTATCTATCTATCTATCTATCTATCTATCTATCTATATCTATGTAACTATACCTTACCTCCGGGGTACAGAGATCGATTGATAGATAGGTTTTTGTTGTTGTTTTTGAGTTGGTTTAACATCCAACATCAGCACTATACATGCTATATTTAACGGGCCCCAAGGCTGGCGTCTGACTATATATATTATATGCTGCCACATACGAGGCAAGGCAGGGATACGGTGACTCCTGTCTCTGCCGGCCTGAGATGATTTCGTAGAGCAGTTCGTAATGCAGTAGACTGGAATTAAAGGCAAAAGATTGAGGTTACTGGAAGATAGTTCTACAGGGGCTCCTCCGTCACACAATGAATTCGCCTTCAATTTAGATTTCGAAAGCGCACGTAAACCCCAAAAAAGAGACACTATAGATGTATCTACCCATGTCCCGCAGTTCACTGGCCCATACTGGTTGTTCTTTAATTAAGTTGGTTGCTTAACCTCTAGCGTCAACAACTTTGTAGGCTGTTTTGTGGAATAGCCACAAGACTTAACGGCTGACAATTTTATATGCGGATACACATGAGACAGGGCGGGGAGACTTCCGACTCCGGTCTCATTATACTGGCACCAACCCAACCTGTAGGAGGCGAAATCGGAGAGTTAAATTTCGGTTGATCGTGGGTTTCGAACCGCGAACCTTCTTATGCGAAGACAAATGCTCTATCAGTTTACCCCCCCCCCAAAAAAAAAACAAAACAAAACAAAAAAAAACCAACAAAAAACAACATGTTTCTATGATCCTTAGGTTACTAATCTGTGTGGGAAAGTCCTCGCATCAAGTCCAACACAAGGGGGACAACTGAAAACTCATTGTGCGCCGAAACGGAAACAATTACTTGTTACACCTCTGGCGAGAATAGCCTCCATGCACTTCCGTAATCGTGACAGCGCATGTCAGAACAACAGGACTACTTCCGCAACGCGACGTAACTCTCGCTGCCGGTGCAACTACATGTAACGTGGTTAGGGGGGATGCTGGGAAAAAAGTTAAAGTTGTGTCGGCCCACAAATGTCTTAAAAGACACCTGTGTATCGGCCTTGTCAGGTGTGTCACGTGAGCCGCAGACGTGACTACGTGACTGGCAGCCGTTACCTGCAGCCGCGTTGTGGTGCATGTACTGATGTAGCAGTTGACGACAACAACGCTGCCGTTGTAACTACATGTATGTTGTCCTGTCGCGAAGGGTGTGGCTCATTTGGAACAATAATGGTGTGAAATGCAAATAATGCCTTGAAGTTGAGGACTCTTGTCCACTAATGGCTTTGTATTTTTTGTTTGTTTTTGGTTTTGTTTATGTTTTGCGAAGTTGATTCCCTTTATTACAGGCATAAAAAGCACATATTATTTTATTGAAGGTCTTTATCTCGTTTCTTCTCCCTCTCCCTGTCTCTCTCTCTCTCTCTCTCTCTCTCTCTCTCTCTCTCTTTCTCTTCCCCTCTTTTCTCTCCTCCTCTTTCTCTCTCTCTCTCTCTCTCTCTCTCTCTCTATCTATCTCTCCCTCTCTCTCTCTCTCCTATTCCCTCACCAGGACCTTGGAAGCTAAGCAACAAACTCCAGAGCAGTAGACCGAGCTGTAGAGTGCCTCCTCTCCTTGGCTCTTCTCCTTTGGTCCACCTTGTCAGACGTTAGTCTTGGGGCCCGTCCACAAAATAGCCTATTTAGTGCTGATGTTGGACGTTAAACCAACTCAACAACTCATGTGCAACTTCCCACTAGCTGCAAGGGTAGCAACGAGTTTGAGTTAAATGCTTATGGTCCAACGTCAAATCTACTTAGGCTATATTGTGGATGAGTCTCGCGACTAATGTCTAACAAGTTTACGTGCTGTCACATACACAGTGATGGGATACCATTGACTCCTGTATCAGCCAGACATACTAATAAAAGTATGCTGACACAACCCAACCAGTAGGGGGTAGCAACAACAACAGAACGCATCCACTCTAATCGCTCACGGAACATTGGGTATGCAAATTAGTTTGCCTCTCAACAAAGATGCATTCTCTATAGAGGGAGTGAGAGAAGCAAATTAGTTTGCCTCTCAACAATGATGGGATGATGGTGCATATTTAAGACATCGCCGATTCGTAAAGACATCACCAGAGTATTACATTGTATGATTTGTGTATTAAATTAATGAAATAAATAATGGTTTAAACTGTTTAAGGGAGAGGCTCAAAAGGGTGAAAAGAATTAGACCCTGTTGGCAACATTCTGAAATCAGTGAATATTATAATTGTATACAAAGTTATCTTGTCGTTGAACTAGAGTCCCGTTCATGGGTAATTAATTTTTAGGCAAATTCTTTAGGAGTGATAATTGATATACCTGTCGTATAAATTACCATAAATTATTCTTTTGGTTATGAGTTACATAAACACAAACATATTGCTGCTACTATCATGTCTTGGTTTTATAATTTTTTCTGTGAAAAGCATTTCTCTCTCTCTCTCTCTCTCTCTCTCTCTCTCTCTCTCTCTCTCTCTCTCTCTCTCTCTCTCTCTTCAAAATCCTCCTCCTCTCATAGTCTTCTAGAAGAAGGTCTCGCGCCACCCCCCTATAACTGTACTCCTAGGACATGATTTTCTATAATTTTTGTGTATTAACTGTCCAATATACAGCGCCTGCAGTGCTAGAATAATACATCACATGGAAGGGTGAGGATCCTCTCTTTCTCTCTCTCTCTCTCTATCTCTCTCCCTTTTTGGGTTTTTTTTTATGTGGGTTTTTTAGGCATTGCGATTATGGGACCCAGAGCGAACACGACAACTATATTTAACGCATTTGCATTTATTGTTTTCTTTGTTTGATCAGCCCTACTGTGTATCGGGTTGGTACCAACACACTTTCGTAATATAATGCACGATAAAAAATTTTTTTCTTTATTATAACACATTGCACGATAAAATATATAACACTTGCACACTGCACGATAAAATATATAGCACTATGCATCATAAAATATACAACACAATGTACGATATTACACAATGCAGTTCTTCGCCATTGGGAGTTAAGAAATTAAAAATCAACAAAAATCTGTTGATCCCCATCGAGGCCTCCTTAAGAACAGGCCAAGTTACGAAATGATCAGAGTGAACAGATTTTATGCCTGATAAGTGTAACAGTGATGTATCTCTCATGAATCGTTCCGAGAGTTAGTTCAGATTGATACTAAGAGAGTGATATTTGTTCAGCCTTTTCAGCCCACACTGCAATAATGACAAATAATGACTTAACTCGTGATATTGTTTAATGGTATATGATTCACTTGGGACCTAAATGCAAATATTCAAATGTTTGTCTACTTGGGTGACTTTTCCTGCTTTTTTTGGAAGCCACGATTCCCATGTACCTCCTTGGAACCCTTCCTCCCTGAAGCTACCCCTGAGGCCCATGAGGCTAGGGGAGAATTCTCTCCCACCCTCTATAGAGAACTGACGAATGTAGAGTTTAGAGTGCTGCGACTTTGTAACTGTAACCCTAGACCCAGGCTTATATAATGATGTAGGCCTCCAGGCGCAGTGCTTTCGGGTGCAGTTTTTATTGTTACATTGTAGTGTATTGCATTAGTTTTGTGTTTTCTAGGATTTCAAGAGTTTGTTGGCCCGATACAAATTACAAAAATTTGTCCAGAATCTGGAACCTATGCACGTTTAAATGTTTTGGACTCATTTTTTTTCCTTCATTCTTTTTACATATTCAATGAAGATGATTGTGTACTATTATTTTCAAGAAATGTTCTTTACTACTAGTTTTATGACTTGCGTATACAAGTGTGGAACAATTTGAAATATTACATCGTTCCGTTGTTGTTGTTTATTTGTCTTATACTTTGCTAGTTTGTGTACTTTATGGACATTTAAAGATTTTAGAAATATCTTTATTGTTTATTGTTTTGTTGGTTTTTTCTTCTTTTTTAAAAAGCTTTTTACACAATATTAAAAAAAATATTTTATCGTAACACCTGAAGAACTGGGAAAACAAGCTGTTTCCTTAGCCACAAATTCTGACAACTCTAGCTATTCTCAGGCAGCGACACATCTTTATGCACACGTGAAACGATTTGGCCAATCAGAGAAAGCCATCAATAAAAACATATCGCATGGGTAAACCGTTAATGAGACATGGATTCGGGAGAGGGGCGAATTGACGCAAGTTCTAGAGCCTTGGTCTACGGGAGATTTCTGGTTCGAAACCAAAATTAGTAAACGAAAAAAATTTGTCCAATCCCCCCCCCCCCACCTCCGGAGCTATTTTTTTTCATATCGAACTAGTTGTGTTAGTGTCGGTATAATGGAACCGGGTTAGACAGGAGTCCTAGTATCCCGGCTGTGTCTATTGTGTGTGGCATCATATCAAATTGCCAGACGTCAGTCTTGGGATCCGTTCACAAATATAACCTATATAGTGCTGACGTTGGACGCTAACGCTCAACTCAAAGTTCCCAAGCAGCGACACATTTATTTATGTGAACACTTAAAACGTCAGGCCGCTCCGATTTAGACAGCGATAAAACAAATCGCACCCTTGGTAATACATGTCATTGAATTGAGCACTATTAAGGCTATATTGTGGACGGACCCCAAGACAGAAGTCTGAAAAATTTATGTCCTTCCACACACGAGACAGGGCAGGGATACCATGACTCCTGTCTCAATCGGTCACATTAAACTGACACCGACCCAACAACATTTCTAGGGGGCGAAATCGCTAGAGCTCGAACCACGGACCTCCTGCGTCGAAAACCGATGTTCTAGGTTTCTACCTCAGGGCCGCCGCGCCCGCCACAGGGATCAATGAAGACACAGGGTAATCGATAAGCAATAGATATAATAATCCATTACATGTACCGGTGTTTAACAGTCCACAGCACCTCCTGGATTCTAAATTTAGACGCAGCAATTCACATTTTCTAAAAATAAGATAAGAAGACTACAGGACTCTATAAGACTCTTAACTTCCCCGTAAAAACGAACTCAGTGACTCATTCATTCATCCAGCGTCGTCCGACGGGTTCCAATCTGTCTAGGTGTTATCTGACTCTGATAGGCCTATGGCGCAATCTGACTTTGGCGTATGGCCGTTGGGGAGTTTGCAGCTTGCGAATATAGGCAGTACAATTGTTACACCCTCCTTCTCTTCCCTCTTCTTACTTTATGTCTTGTTTTCCCTCTTTGAAATTCTGTGTATTGTCGCATATGTTATGCTGAAATGGATTTTTGCAGAAATCTCTGCTTTTCTGCGTTAGAATGCTTTCGTGACTGCAACTAATCGTAAGTGTTGTATCCATTGTGCAAGTACTTAATTATAGCGTGATAGCAGGGTTAGCGGTGGCCCTGGGGTAGAACATCAGCTTCCGACGCAAAAGGGTCATGTTTCGAGCCCTGGCTATTGTGTTCCCTACTGGTTGGGTCGGTGTCAGTATAATAAGACCAGTTGAGACAGGAGTCATGGTTATCCCCGCTCTGTCTCGTGTGTGGCAGCACATAAAATTGTCAGACGTCAATCTTGGGGCTCGTCTACAATATAGCCTATATAGTGCTGATGTTGGACGTTGGGGCTCGTCTACAATATAGCCCATGTAGTACTGATGTTGGGCGTTAAACCAACTCAACTACAACTACCCATTTGGTAACATGAGCCACTAGAACCATAAACGGGCATTTAAAACTGCAAACGGCGGCACCGCTTGTCAACTCTCAGGGATGACAATGCATGATATATACATGTGTGTACTTTGGCAGATTACGGTTGGCACTCAGGGACTCTGGGAAGATTTAGGTCTAGACTTTGACCAGGTGCTTGAAAGGACGTCTAGACGTAATTATGGTGACCTTGGTCATATAATGCCATATATATATATTCTTTCCATAATGTTAAAGATTACAGATTTTTATAAATGAGACTGGATACTATACGTACGAGGTGATGATATCCTGGTTTCAGTGCTTATATTGCTCAATATTTCTCTCTCTACCCCCTCTCTCTCTTTCTCTCTCGCTCTCTCTCTCACCACCTCTCTTTCTGTATCTTTCTCTGTCTCATTTTATCTTTCACCATCTGTCTGTATGTCCCCTTCCCCCTCGCTATCCTCCCCTCTGTCTATCTGTCGAACCCTTCGCCTCTCTCTCTATCTCTCTCTCTCTCTCTCTCTCTCTCTCTCTCTCTCTTCAATGTGACCGGCTGAGACAGGAGTCATGGAATTCGCGCCCTGTCTGGTGTGTGGCAGCACATTAAAGTATCACACGTGAGTCTTGGGACCCGTCCATAATATAACCTATATAGTGTTGACGTCGAACGTTAAACCAACTCAACTACAACTTAACTCTCTCTCTCTCTCTCTCTCTCTCTCTCTCTCTCTCTCTCCATCTCTCCACTATCTTTCTCGACCCCTCTCTCTGATAAAAGATGTTCTCGCTCCTTTACTACCCACTCTTTCCGAATCAACGAAGGCGATAGCTAGTCTAATCTTTGGCAGCTGAATAAACTGGCTCTCGAGTGTTAGAAGTGTCGCCTTCACACATCCTCATAATTAGTAATGGTATTTTCTCGATAGCATTACGGTATAATACATCACCTTTTCGTCTGACACTTTGGAGCTCTGATACATCATACTGGTACCGAACCAACCAGCCATTACCCCTATTCTCGTCCAAATCCTACTACTTCGATTTTAAGTTTCTCCATCGTGTCTTCTTCTCCCATTTCTTATGAGTACCATGAGGCACTAGAACCATTAACGGACAAATATATTTTCTTGTGTAGTCAAACGTTTAAAATATTTAAGATTAGGGGTCATTTTCTTTATTTAAGTAAACCAGCGCAATAGCTTACAACTTGTCGTAAGCATTCATATTCTTATATCTTAAGACGAGTCTTAAGCTTACACCAACGTTGTACTTACGATCTTATATCTTTCCCTGTTGAGTTTTGTATGACAAGGTCTCTTTAATTATGGGGGGGGGGGGGGGTGGGGGGGACGGG
>RQTK01000312.1:346971-360237 GCA_003991915.1 Elysia chlorotica
GGGGGGGTCTAGGGGTAGAACAAAAGGTCCCGAGTTCGAATCCTGGCTGTTGCGTTCCCTACTGGTTGTAGGTTGTCTGAAATTGTCAGACGTTCGTCTTGGGGTCCGTCCACAATATAGCCTATATAGTGCTGCTGTTGGACGTTAAACCAACCCAACCAACCAACCGACAGACAGAGAAAGAGAGAAGACACTCTCTCTTGGCCTAATCTCTTGTAATCTAATCTTTCAAGCATTTCCCATAGTTATGTTGACGGGTGCCAAAACTTAAGTATGAATATATTAACGTGCTGCCCATGCCACATGACACTGTGAGACAAAATGAGGTCATCGTGGCTTCTGTCTCAGCCGCTCACGTTAATTCACGGAACTAACGTTAGACGGACCGATGCCTTTGTCGGGTGCAGCACTTTTCGCGATAACAGTGTGTGTTCTTGTTTTGTGTAGCTAGAGCCTAAGCCATAAGACCCTCACTTGTCAGCTTCATTCTATGTCCATCTTGGCGAGATCTAACGCTTCTCACTTTAGCCGCACCTTAAAGTACCATAAGACCCCCACTTGTCTGCTTCATTCTGTATCCATCTTGGCGAGATCCAACGCTTCTCACTTGACTTTGGCTGCACCTTGAGGTTTGAGCCATAAGACCCTCACTTGTCTGCTTCATTCTGTGTCCATTTTGGCGAAATCTAAAGCTTCTCACTTTCTCCGCTCATTCCCGCCCCTTATGCCTTCAATTTTCACCGGACTTACATAAAGTGATATACAGTTATATACACATACAGGCAGACGGCTGGAATAAGAGTGTCGATATCTTAGGTCTGTGGCAGCACGTCCAATTGTCAGATGTTACTATTGGAACCCGTCCACAATAATAGCCTTGTTGCTTCGTCTCTTTAAGGGGTTGAGCCAACTCAGGTGGTAGAGAAGGGTCATCAAATCTTAGTTCAGATGTTAGTATTGGAACCCGTCCACAATAATAGATTTGTTGCTTCGTCTGTTTAGGGGGTTAAGGGGTTGAGCTAACTCAAGCGGTAGAGAAGGGTCATCAAATTATAGTTCATACGTTCAGACGTACACGTGACAATTGTCAGATATTAGTATTGGAACCCGACCACAATAATAGCCTTGTTGCTTCACCTCTTCAAGATGTTGAGCTAACTCAAGCGGTAGAGAAGCGTCATCAAATCTTAGTCCATACCTTCAGACGTACACGTGACAATTGTCAGATGTTAGTATTGAAACCCGTCCACTATAATATTGATAGCCTTGTTGCTTCGTCTCTTTAAGGGATTGACTAACTCATGCGGTAGAGAAGGTCATCAAATCTTAGTTCAGATGTTAGTATTGAAACCCGTCCACAATAATAGCCTTGTTGCTTAGTCTATTTGGGGTTGAGCCAACTCAGGCCTTAGTGAAGGGCCATCAAATCTTAGTTCATACATTCAGACGTACACGTGACAGTGACAATTGTCAGATTTTAGTATTTGAACCAGTCCACAATAATAGCCCTGTTGCTTCGTTTCTTGAAGGGGTTGAACTAACACATGCGTTAGAGGAGCGTCATCAAATCTTAGTTCAGATGTTAGTATTGGAACACGTCCACAATAAAAGCCTTGCCAACTCTTTAAGAGGTGGAACTAACTCATGCGACAATGAAGAGTCAACAAAATTATTTTGGTTCATACGTTTAAACGTACTACACGTGAGACTCGAAGAGAGAGAGAGAGAGAGAGAGACCCGTCCCATGACATGCGCCGCTCAGAACAAACTGCCCGCCGCCCTGAGTTCTGACGTACACGTGACATCGACAATTGTCAGATTTTTGTATTGGAACCCGTCCACTATAATAACAGCCTTGTTGCTTGGCCTTTTCACGATGTTGAGCTAACTCAAGCGGCAATGAAGTCAGAACAAACTGCCCGCCGCCCTGGAGGACCTGAACCACAGACGGAAGTCGATGTGATAGAGGTGATAGATATCATTGGTCAAAGACATCAAAGCTCTCTCTTAGTAAAAAGTCTCGATCTCCCAGATCCTTAAAAAAGTCAAATACAGCGACATAACACCAGAGTGTTAGTTCTAAAGTTCTAAACGTTTAGTCCTAAAAAGCGTCTTACATAATAGCCCATTCATTGGTTGCCAACGATGGGAGTGAAGAATCCAACAATTATAACTGACTCCTCTACCTAATCCAAAACATTAGCGCTATTTTCTAGTAAGATAATACTTACCCTTGTTGTTACATGTTACTTCACACCCGCGGTAAGAATATTGGGGCTTTCCATTGGCTGCCCTTGACACGTGATAGTAACATGCTAAAATCGACATCTATGTTTTCCGACCTGTAGGCCTACCATAATAACCTTAGGAATGTTTCAACGAGTAAATATATTGAAATAAAGTAACATATTAAATCCGCCCCGCCCATCATTCAATCTGGTATTCATCATTTGTAGCCGAAAAGCCACTTAAAATGTTGATGCGTGTTTTTACTCCCTTTTATGACGCATTAATTTTGTTGAATTAGCGTTTTAGCCTGCGGGCGAATATTTGTCACTGTTTGTGATTTGTATAGATATGTCCTGTGTGTGATGTTTTCGAAAGCTGAGATCTCCTCTTGGAAAGGAGGCGGGTGGCTTAAGTGATAGAGCGCTGGGCGTCTGCTTGGGAGGCACCCGTTTCGATCCCACGGTTGGGTCGGTTGATTTGTCTGATTTCGTTCGTGTCCTACTGGTTGGGTGGGTGTCAGTGTCGTTATAATGATTAATCATCTAGAAATCGGTAAGGCGTAGAATTGTCAGATATTAGTCTTGGGAGCCGTTTGTGGTATAGTCTAGTAAGTAGTTACTGATGATTCGCGTTAAGGAAACAAACCAACGAAGTCTATCTAGGGATTAACTTTTGTAAAAACAGTTCCTCCTCCATGTAGCTTAAGGCATCGTGCAGAAGCTGTTCATGACTTGTATCGCTATTTTGGAGATACCCTTCTAACAACCTCTCTCTCTCTGTCCCTGTCTGTCTCTCTCTATCTCTCTCTCTTTCTCTCTCTCTCTCTCTTTCTCTCCCTCTCTATTTCTCTTTCTTTCTCTCTGTCTGTCTGTCTCTTTATCTATCTATCTCTCCCCCCCCCATTCTCTCTCTCTCTCTCTCTCTCTCTCTCTCTCTCTCTCTCTCGCTCAGAACAAACTGCCCGCCGCCCTGGCTTCTGACGGAAGCAATTTGTCGCTGTGTTAAGTGATTACTGGCCCTGTCAGGCATGAGCATCTCTCTCAATCCTTCTCCCAGGTTCAGGCATGTCAGGGCAGTCAACATGGCGGGCTGGTCTGTTCTGGTCAAACGGTCAGCGGTTTTAGTTGATGCGTTAGATAGAGAACGCTGACTTTAAGTCCGGACAGGCATGCGAAGCTCTTTCTATTACTCCACAGGTTCCTCTCTCTCTCTTTCTCTCTCTCCCTCTCTCTCTCTCTCTCTCTCTCTCTCTCTCTTTCTCTCTTCCTCGCTCTTTCTCTCTCTCTCTCTCTCTCTCTCTCTCTTTCTCCCCCTCCCTCGTTCCCCCTCCATGTTCCGGCATGTCACTGCAGACAAACCTGGCCTCCTTTAGTTCTGTTGAAACGGGAGGTCAGCGGTTTTAATTTATGCGTTTAGACCAGGGGCTCTTTAGTATTATTCCCGGACCTGTTGGTGTCTTATTTTTTTTTTTTTAATTTTAAGCTCCATTAACTTAAGGAATGCAAATTCACAAACAGTTATAATTATTACGCTGTGTTGAAAGTCGTAAAATCTGCCTAAGCACACAGCGCAACAACAAAAAAGATTTTCGAAACGCTTTCTGATTGTTTAACAAACCCAACCCTAGATAAGATAAGACAAGCTATTATAATTGTTTAATTTATCACAGTGAAAATTGAAACAGACATGTCTATTATTTTAACATTAAATAAAGATAATACATGTTAAACAAACAAACAAACAAAAATCCAGTTGAAATAACAGCCATGTCACAGGCTGGGTTCCGACTAAGGGACACAACTGTTTGTGAAATCGCCTTCCGAGCGTTTTATGTTATTGAAGATACTGGGATTTCCACATTCAGAACGTCATAGCCTTGTCACCAAAGATAAGGAAGGAAAGTGTTGTTGTTTTTTTTGTTTTGTTTTGTTTTTGTTGCTGTTTTTTTTTGGAAAAAAAGGGGGGGGCTGGTGTAAGTGGTAGAAGGTGTGTGTGACCGTGTGACCACCCCCCAAACGGAAGGCCCGCGGTTCGAAACCCACGATTCAACCCTACATTTACTTAGTCCAATTCCGTTGCCTACTGTTTGGGTAGGTGTCAGTAAACTGTCACCGGCTGAGACAGGAGTCCTCTTCAGGGATTCCGGCACTGTCTTTTTGTCGCAGCACGTAAGATTGTCAGACTTAAGTCTTGGTATCCGTCCACAATCTTGCTGTTGACTTTAGACTTTAGACGTCCCGATACCAATTGGGCTCAACTCAAGGATAACAAGTCACAGAGTGATTTCTAGGTTAAAGTTTGTGTGTTATGCAGGTAGAGTAAACGTCATTTATATGCATCTGACTAGAATCACTAGATATTCTACTCGAAAAAACGATAAACGATAAAGGAAAGATACCGAGCAGTTTTTAATGAATAATTGTCTAAATGACCTCGCTTGGATCTAGACTGTCACTGTCAAGTCGGCGACGGGCTGACAAAGTGACAACCTGACACCACGAAGCTTAGCGGGTGGTCGCACTGACGCTTTCTGTCGGTGGTGGACCTGTCGCTTTTGTCAGTCTACGGCGGGTTCATTTTTTTTAAATTTGTTGCTGTTGGTGCTGTTGTTGTTCTTCTTCTTCTTCTTCTTCTTCTTCTTCTTCTTCTTCTTCTTCTTCTTCTTCTTCTTCTCCTCCTCCTTCTCCTCCTCCTCCTTTTTTTTCTTCTTCTTTTTCTTCAACAACCAACTCGACCAAGAAACAAGAAGATGCAGTTGTTGTTTTTTGTTCAATTGTTTATATGACCTCACGCAGGTCTAGACCTCGCAAGCCGGCGACGGGCTGACATAGCCACACTGATGCACTGACGCTTTCTGTAGGACGACCTGTCGCTTTTATCACTGCACCTTACGGCGTTGTTTTTTTTAATATTATTTTATTATTAATTAATGGCAGTCGCTTTCACACTTCTCTCTACGAGCTGACATTTGCCACACTAACGCACTGACGCTCTCTGCCGGACGACCTGTCGCTTTTGTCACTCTACACCTTACGGCGTTGTTTTTTTTTTAATTTTATTATTAGGCAGTCGCTTTCACAATTCTCTCTCTCCCTCTCCCCCCCCCCCCTCTCTCTCTCTCTCTCTCTCTCTCTCTCTCTCTCTCTCTCTCTCGTTCGCTCTCTCTATCTCTCTCTCTCTCTCGTTCGCTCTCTCTCTCTCTCCATATCCATGTCTCTGTCTATCTCTCTCATTTGTTGTTTTTTTACTCGCGTATGGCGTATGTTTCTTAACGTTTAGCCTTCGATATTCATTTTTATTTATTGTTTTATGAATTCCATTAGAGAGAGAGAGAGAGAGAGAGAGAGAGAGAGAGAGAGAGAGAGAGAAACAGACAGAGGTCAAAACATTATCACAACACACACAGTTGTATGCATAACCCTATTTTGTTAAGAGTCAAAGACATGCTGTCCACATGAGATAAGACAGTTCCTCACGTGTTTGTCGGGAGGGATGAGATTGTCTAAGTGTCTTAAGACGTGACAAGGAGTATCAGTAACTAGAGAACAGGCAAGGGTTATACAAAGTCTGTTTAATCTTGCCATAAGGGGGGCGCGGTGGCCCAGGGGTAGAACATCGGCTTCCGACGCAAAAGGTCCCGAGTTCGAATCCTGGCTGTTGCAATCCCTACTGGTTGGGTCGGTGTCAGTATAATGTGACCGGCTGAGACAGGAGTCATGGTATCCCCACCCTGTCTCGTGTGTGGCAGCACATAAAATTGTCAGACGTCCGTCTTGGGGCCCGTCCACGATATAGCCTATAAGTTGCTGACGTTGGACGTTAAAACCCAACCAACCAACCAATCTTGCCATAAGAAAAAAAAACCACTTGGTTCCCGTATTGTTGGGCTCAGTTGAACAGTTTTGCGTGGGGGAGATGATACATGATGATTTATGACCCAGGGCCTTGGAAGAGAGAGGTCACGTGTCACCCAAGCCTAGTTCCAGGGAACCGTAACGAGCCGTGTGTGACACGCGTTACGTTGTTGTGTAAGACGCCACGGGCGTTACGTTGTTGTGTAAGACGCCACTGGCGTTACGTTGTTGTGTAAAACACTACGGGCCTGCTGGTCTGGTTTAATTTGATCTTGTGTCGCCATTGAGCACAGTCGGTAGTGTTCTTGACTGAAGAGCAGGAGATCCAAAGTTCAAATCGAAGCTTAGCTGGTTCTTGAGGATGTGAAACAAATTGAAGATTACTTTACTTCATTTGACTTTAGAAAGCCGTGTAGCTCGGTTAGTGAGTAGTGTTCTTGATTGACGAGCAGGAGATCTGGAGTTCGAAGCTCAACTGGTTCGTGTCGCTTACCTTGAGGACGTGGAACCAGTTAAAGGTAATTATAAACTTTTCTTCCCCTGACTTTAGGGAGTCTTATAGTTCAGTCGGTAGAATCCTTCACTGACGATCACGAGGTTCAAATTTTTTACCTCAGTGAGTTCATGCCTCAAACTCCGTACTTCGAGAAACCTGTAGGACGCAAAATGACTTCCTGGCTTGACCTATGATTATTAAGTTAGCAGTGCTCCCGACTGAAAAGATTGGTGTCAGGAGTTCGAATCTCAGCTGGTGCCCGCCTCTCATCCTCGTAAAGCGAATGATTACAGGTCCTTGGGAAGAAACGACCTCATCCTTTTCTCAAAGTATTAAAAAATCGGTACGTAGCCAGACTCGGAAAACTCAAGGTACGCGAACTTAACCTGCGTTCATATAGACGACAGATTTATCTGACCGAAAATCTAGTCACTGCAAGTTATAGGAATCTGTCTACCTAATTTTGGAAACATTATATTAGACCGCTTAGTGTCTGCGCCGATGACAGAAAATTTTGTGGGAGTGAAATGTTCATTGACGTATTATGTTCGACCACCGTTACACCTAGTAGTACTAATAGAGTGAAGTTTTAATTCTTACTCGCCGATTTCGGCAGGCACATGAACAGTCCACGCCTCGTCACTGAGTGAGTGAACTCTGGATTGGTCAAATTTTCAATGACCATTTTCTCACCTAGGAAGCATCGTAGATAACAAAAAAAATTTCGGATTTAAGTTTTTAAATCATCGATCATAATTCAAGGGGTCCATGAACAGTCCACGCCTCGTCACTGAGTGACTGGTCAAAATTTCACTGACCATTTGCTTTCCGCAGAAGCATCGTAGAAAAAAGTATTATGAGTTGAGTTTTTAAATCATCCATCAAAATCAAAGGACAGAATTTCATTTTGTGAGATATTTAAAAAAACAACAACGCTTTTTTTCTTCCATTTTCTTGGTGGGCCCGTGTGAAATTGATGAGTGCCCTGTCTCCTTGCTAGTGTGTATGAATGTGTGCATGTGTTTGCGCATAGTGCGTGGTTTTTGGGTTTTCTTTTTCTTTTTTTTTTTTTTTAGATTCACATTTTTTGTTTGTTTTGTTTTACCGTTATTGGCGATCATACACCGCCGAAGATGCGCGGCTAGTGTAGATATCGATATGTTCAGCTACAAAAGAATCATGTCACCTACACACCAGAATATGTTTGGTGGTGGTTCTCTGTGGGAACCCTTAATCAGAGCATACAATGTACTTTTCTGGCATGACCGCTTCTGACACGGTATCACTGGTGGCATACACGTGACTCCCTCGCCTGTAGACCTTGACGAGGTGTGTTCGACTACCGCTATGGGCTACATGTATCTAGTTACAGAGTATGGCATAATTGCATAATTTAGTCAGGGGGGGTTAAAACTCGCATTCATTAAGCGAAGGCAAACTGGCGCAAGTAGCAGAGCGTTAGTCTCACAGTCAGAAGGTCCCTGGTTCGAAACCCATACTCGGTTACAAATTCATCCGTCCAATTTAGTCTTTTACGGGTTTGTTCGTTGTCAGTATAATGTGACTGTCTGAGACAGGATCAAGTATCCCCGCTTTGTTTTTGTTTTTGTTTTTTTGCTTTTTTTTGTGGGAGCACGTAAAACTGTCAGAAATTTGTCTTGGGCCCGAACACGATAATTGTAGTTTATAGAGTACTCATGTTGGTCGCAACATTACTTGGAATAATTTATTGGTGTCACATTTGCTAGGTTTCTGAATAATTTTTTACGGAAACTTTGCCCTCATAAGGGAATTGAACCACCGACCCCCACTTTTCATGACTTATCTGAGACTTGTATAAGGCAGTACAGTTCTCTTGCAAATACATGATTGTAGTTTTGGCCTAACATCAATCACATGACTTATCTGAGACTTATGTCTGATATCGTAGACACATAGTGAGATTCTCTTGTATATACATGCACGTGATTGTAGTTTTGGCCTAACATCAATCGCGTCTCGAGATTCTATGCTAGAGTAATCCATGTTAAGTGTAGCATATACATGTATATGTAAACTCCTACATCTTTCTGTAGACTGGTGGAACTTTAAAAATATTTTCTTCGGTGCTGGTGTGATTATTTGGTAGTTATTTAGCCAATGAGAAAAGAAACAATGATATTGCTCAGCGGTTCTTGATTGACGAGCTGGAGGTCTGGAGTTCGAAGCTCACCTTGTTTGTGTCGCTTACCTTGAGGACTTGGAACCAGTAAAAGGTAATTATAAACTTTACTTCGCCTCACTCTAGGGAGTCTTATAGTTCAGTCGATAGAAGTGACGATTACGAGGTTCAACTTTTTTACCTCAGTGAGTTCATGCTTCAAACTCCGTAGAACCTTTCCTTTGGTGCTGGTGTGATTGTTTGATCGTTATTTAGCAAATGTAGCACAGCGTTTTTTCACGTGGAACAATCTGATTCAGATTGCAATCTCCCTTCGTCTAACTACCCATAGTGGTCGGAGCTGGCTATGACAGTCCCCAGCCTTGCGCGATAGCACGCACGAGCGCTTCTCACTGCGCCACACAGTTACCACTTACGGTACACATGCACAGAGTCCTGGTTGTGTAATTACCCGGAGATTTCCGATATGGTTGGTCGGGGGTGTTACTATTTGCCCTGTGTGGGGTTCGCTCCACGTTAGTCATAGATTTTAAAATCTTTGCTGTTAGTTTACCTTGTGTGGGGTTCGCTCCACGTAATATGGTAATTGTTTGTTTTTATTGTATCTCTCTGCCTCCATATTTGTCTCTCTGTCTCTCTCTCTCTGTCTCTCTCTCTGTCTGTCTCGCTCTCTTCTTCTTCTTCTTCTTCTTCTTCTTCTTCTTCTTCTTCTTCTTCTTCTTCTTCTTCTTCTTCTTCTTCTTCTTCTTCTTCCTCTCTCGTTCTTTTCCCTTCTTCTCTCCCCTCCCTCTCCTCTCTCTCTCCTCTCTCTCTCTCTCTCTCTCTCTCTCTCTCTCTCTCTCTCTCTCTATCTCTCTCGATAACCAACGAATCACCAGGGCAGCAGGTCTACTGTGGCGTGTCCCTGAAGCGTTCCCATACACTGAGACATTGGGCTACGTTGTTCTTCTGTCCACTCTTGGGCAGGGGTCAGGACTGTTTGATCCCTTCACAGGGGAAGATCCCACTGGACAATGGTGGTCATCCTGTGTCCAAACCTTTGACCACTCAAAACAACATAAATCAAAATAATAATATTTTTAAAAAGTAATGAAGCCTGGCGCCAGAATATACTCCTAGACCAATAATACAGGCCTTGCAATCCACATGACGATTACGTGTGACGTACTCAAGTCTTTTAGTTTTAGGCGTGGGTTTTCTGATCGCTCATTGGCTACGTGGCTACGCCAGTTTTGGATATAGATCTAGATCTAGGTACAAACGGACGCCCGTGTAGATTCTTTTACGTATTATCGTCTTCGTTCTGCTATGGACGCGGTAATCGCAAGATCTCTTCATGTCACTTGGGAAGTAAGATGTAAGATGTTAGATCTTTGTGTCAGTCAAAGTAGCAATGCCACTGGCCACGCCCAACTGATCCACTAGAATGTGTCATGTTTGTTATCCTTGCGGTTTTAGTGTGTCACACTGTCACATTTATCGTTTAATGTGTAGAATTTATCACTTCTCAAGGCAAAGAGAGTGTGTCACTTGTGTAACAGGGGGACGCGGTGGCCCTGGGATAGAACATCGGCTTCAGACGCAAAAGGTTCTTGGTTCGAGCCCTGGCGATTTCTCTCCCTATTGGTTGGGTCGGTGTCAGTTTAATTTGATTGTTTGAGACAGGAGTCATGGTATCCCCGCTCTGTCTCTTACAGTGTGGCAGCACATAAAATTGTCAGACGTCAGTCTTTGGGTCCGTCCACAATATAGCCTATATAGTGCTGATCTTCGACGTTAAACTAACTACAACTACATGTATAACATCCCATTCTGCAGCTAGAATCACGTATGTCGGGGGCGAACTGGCGCAAGTCGTAGAGTGTTGGACTTCACATAGGGAGGTCGCCAGTTCGAAACTTCAGATCGGACAAAATCTATTTCGTCCATCATACCCCCTACTGGTTGGGTCGTACCCAGAACAATAATATAGGCCTTGCAATCCACATGACGATTACGTGTGACGTACTCAAGTCTTTTAGTTTCAGGCGTTGATTTTCTAATCGCTCATTGGCTATGTGGCTACGCCAGTTTTAGATATAGATCTAGATCTAGGTACAAACGGACGCCCGTGTAGATTCTTTTACGTATTATCGTCTTCGTTCTGCTATGGACGCGGTAATCGCAATACCTCTTGATGTCACTGGGAAAGTAAGAAGTAAGATGTAAGATGTTAGATCTTTGTGTCAGTCAAAGTAGCAATGCCACTGGCCACGCCCAACTGATCCACTAGAATGTGTCATGTTTGTTATCCTTGCGGTTTTAGTGTGTCACACTGTCACATTTATCGTTTAATGTGTAGAATTTATCACTTCTCGAGGAGAGTGTGTCACTTGTGTAACAGGGGGACGCGGTGGCCCTGGGGTAGAACATCGGCTTTCGACGCAAAAAGTACGTCGTTCGAGCCCTGGCGATTTCGCTCCCTAGTGGTTGGGTCGGTGTTGTTAAACAGGGGGATGCGGTGGCCCTGGGGTAGAACATCGGCTTCCGACGCAAAAGGTCCGGGTTCGAGCCCTGGCGATTTCGCTCCTACTGGTTGGGTCGGTGTCAGTTTAATGTGACCGGCTGAGACAGGAGTCATGGTATCCCCGCCCTGTCTCGTGTGTGGCAGCACATAAAATTGTCAGACGTCAGGCTTGGGGCCCGTCCACAATATAGTCTATATAGTGCTGATGCTGGGCGTTAAACCAACTCAACTACAACTACATGTATAACATCCCATTCTGCAGCTAGAATCACGTATGTCGGGGGCGAACTGGCGCAAGTCGTAGAGTGTTGGACTTCACATAGGGAGGTCGCCAGTTCGAAACTTCAGATCGGACAAAATCTATTTCGTCCATCATACCCCCTACTGGTTGGGTCGTCGTCAATCAGCATAATGTGACCAGCTGAGACAATTGTCCTATAGTACCCTCCGCACTGTCTCTGTGTGGCAGCAATTAAAATTGTCAGACATTAGTCTTAGGACTCATCCACGATCTAGTCTCGCTGGTTTGAACGATGAGAAACCCACACACTCGCCTAGTCACTTCACGTTTTGTTATAAAGAAGAGTGTATCGCGTGTTTAACACCTAAAGCCAGTTTCATGTGCCATGCCTACATAATCTCAAGAGAAACAGTCTACTAAAATTACTAAAATACCATTGTCCCGTCTTCCTCAATTCTATATTAGGGTTGAGAATCCTCCTCCTAAAGGCTGAAATCCTCCTTTTTTCAAAGTCTAGATCCTCCTTTTTTTAAAGTCTAGCTTCTCCTTTTTTGGTCTAGTTTTCCCCTTTTTGATCTGTTTCAAAGCATTCTGTCCTCCTTTTTATAAGAAGGCCCCTAGATTTCAGCCTTGTTTGTGTTGGGTCATTCTCAGCTCTGTAATGAAAACAATATAGCTCTGATTTTTCAGTAGGGTAGTGCTCCTGACTTAACGAGCCAGATTCCACGGTTCGAATCTCAGGCTGTATTACCTATCTCCGCTTGGGATTCTTCTTGAAACTCGGGGGACCGTGAAGCGAAGCAAGAAAATGCATGATCGTGTTACTTTACTTAGGAACTGTAGGGTAGAGATTAGAAGGGCGTTGGTACTTTTTTGTACAATACAAAGCGGTCGTTGTTTCTCTGGATTAGTGCTTAGACTGATACATGAGAGATGGAGAGAATGAGAGAGAGAGAGAGAGAGTGATGGATGGAGAAAGAAAGAGAAAGAGTGATGGATGGAGATAGAGAGTGAGAGAGAGAGAGAGATCGAGCGAGGGAGAGAGAGAGAGGATGGAGAGAGAGAGAGAGAGAGAGAGAGAGAGAGAGAGAGAGAGAGAGAGAGAGAGAGAGAGAGAGAGAGAGAGAGAGAGAGAGAGACGTCTGAGCCATCCGTCATAATCATATCAAATATCTAAGGTAGCAGAGATTACTGTCGGACAGGGAAAAAAAGTTTCCATAATTGTTAGACTCTGTTGTACAATGACTTCTAAGTTCTAGCGTCCTTAAAGCTCATGGAATTTTTTTTTTGTTTTTGTATTCGGGAGGGGGAAGGGTTACGTTTCGTAAAACGCCCTCTCTTGCCCTCTTGCATGCAGACAACAGGATTACCTAGATATGGATGAATTGTTTTTGTTGTTTGTGTTTTCATCTAATTTTAGCTTCAAGGTCGAGTTAGTACAGATTCCGCTGTCAGTGTCACACTCGCTGTCTGCTCTCTCTCTCTCTCTCTCTCTCTCTCTCTCTCTCTCTCTCTCTCTCTCTCTCTCTCTCCCGTATAAGAGTGCGCACGCCCCGAGGGCCCAACTTTGTAGTAGTAGTAGTAGTAGTAGTAGTAGTAGTAGTAGTAGTAGTAGTAGTAGTAGTAGTAGTAGTAGTAGTAGTAGTAGTAGTAGTAGTAGTAGTAGTAGTAGTAGTAGTAGTAGTCGTAGTAGTAGTAGTAGTAGTAGTAGTAGTAGTAGTAGTAGTAGTAGTAGTAGTAGTAGTAGTAGTAGTAGTAGTAGTAGTAGTAGTAGTAGTA
>RQTK01000312.1:360285-381902 GCA_003991915.1 Elysia chlorotica
TAGTAGTAGTAGTAGTAGTAGTAGTAGTAGTAGTAGTAGTAGTAGTAGTAGTAGTAGTAGTAGTAGTAGTAGTAGTAGTAGTAGTAGTGTTGATGTTAGGTGTAGCAGAGGCAGAAAGAACACCACCTGTACTAAAGATAAACACAATTGATTTCATAATGATTGTTTACGTTTCTTTTTAACTGAAAAGAAAGGTGAAAATTACCTGAACATTTTTTCTCTAGGGCGGCCATTTTTTGTGTTGTTGTCTTTATTTCTCTATTTTTGTCAAGCCAGTTGCTTTCGTTTTACCTTGAAGAGACGCTGGTGGTTTTTATCAGCACACACACCAACCTTTCACAACAGACAAATGGACCGTACTACTAGGACCTTGGACCATAAAAATTTAAAATAATTCAATGGCAAAATAATGTCCTTTACAGTCACATCTCCTGCCCGTCCCATTAGCTTTAGTGGACTTTTAATGTCAATGCGTTTGACTTAGGCGACGAAGGTTTTCAAGGCAATCTATCTAAAATATCGCTTTCCTTTCTTTGCTGGGCAGTTTTGTGGTACATAGTATTAAACTTAATGGGGTCTTGAATTTCCTGGATTACAATGGCTTTCATAGGAAATTTAATAGATGAACATTGAATTACAGTCTGTCAAAAGCATTGGACCAACGTTGAACTACACTAACACATAGTGTGTTTAGCATTAAGAACAATAGAATAGATGAAATGGAATGGACGACAGTAGACTTTCATAGGAAACTTAATAGATGAGCATTGAACTACAGTCTGTCAAGAGTCTGGGGCCAACGTTGAACTACACTAACACATAGTGTGTTTACCATTAAGAAAAAGTAAAGGCGGTGATAGACTAAATGAAATGGACAATAGTAGACTTTCATAGGAAACTTAATAAATGAACATAGAACTACAGTCTGTCAAAAGCATTGGACCATCGTTGAACTACACTAACACATAGTGTGTGTACCATTAAGATTAAGTAAACTAAATGAAATGAAATGGACAATAGTAGACTTTCATAGGAAATTTAATAGATGACCATTGAACTACGCTTTGTCAAGAGCATTGGACCAACGTTGATCTACACTAACACATAGTTAATAGTACCATGATTAAGGACAATTAAAGGCATCGATAGACTAGATGTAATGGACAATAGTAGGTTTTCATAGAATATTTAATAGATGAGCATTGAACTACGCTCTGTCAAGAGTATATACCAACATTGAACTACACTAACACATATTGTGTTTACCATTAATGACAAGTAAAGGCGGCGATAGAATAGATGAAATGGACAATAATAGATTTTCATAGGGAACTTAATAGATGAACATTGAACTACGCTTCGTTAAGAGTATAGGGCCAACGTTGAACTACACTAACACATAGTGTGTTTACCATTAAGATCAAGTAAACTAGATGAAATGAAATGGACAATAGTGGACTTTCATAGGAAACTTAATAGATGAGCATTGAACTACAGTCTGTCAAGAGTATGGGGCCAACGTTGAACTACACTGACACATAGCGTGTTTACCATTAAGAACAAGTAAAGGCGGTGATAGACTAAATGAAATGGACAATAGTGGACTTTCATAGGAAACCAATTAATAAATGTGCTGTAAAGGAGGGGTACCAATGAGAACTATTTAAAAAAAACAATGCTGTTTTTAATGGGATTGATTTTATCTGTAAAACTTTTTTTTCTTGTTGTTGAATGTACTGCTGTGTGTTTACCTTATAATAATTATATGAGATCCTGTTAAAGTCACAGGGGATCGGAAGAGAAGTGTAAAAAAAAAGTCATCACAAAACAACTAGAATGGTCCATAAGGAAATATACAAGCGTAACAAGGCTACCACAGTTATCACATAACAGCTATAGTTGGCCTTCATGAGGAGGAAGAGACGCAGGTCGTGCGGTACACAAGCTTTGGGGTCCACACGACCATAACGGATGGCATAATAACGCCTCTTAGTCACGGGGTTTTCTGATCGCTCATTGGAATATATGGGATTTTTTTTATCTGTAAATTTTGAGCTTTCTTGTCGTATGTACTCACTACTGACTTTCTGTTATGACATAAATTTCAGACCATGTAAAAGTCACAATGGGCCTGAAGAAATGTGCAAACAAGGTTATCACAGTTATCACATAACAGCTAGATTGGGTCTATAAAATATATACATAGCCTACTAATTTATAATTAATAATAAATTAATACTCCAAGTATAGACAATGCTCTTTCAATTTGATTTTTTTATCTGTAAAAGCTGAGCTCTCTTGCCGTATTTGGTGCCTTTCTGCTTGACATCAATTTAAATCATGTCGAAGTCACAATGGACCTGAAGAAACGTGTAAACAATGTTATCACAGTTATCACATAACAGCTAGAGTGGGCCTTTAAAATATATACATAGACTATTATATTATAATTAATATTAAGTACTCCATGGATATAAATAGTGTATAGACAATGCTCTTTCAGTTTGATTTTTTTTATATATGTAAAAGCTGAGCTCTCTTGCCGTATATTGTGCCTTTCTGCTTGTCATCAATTTAAAATCATGTAAAAGTCACAATGGGCCTGAAGAAATGGGTAAACCAAGTTATCACATTATTTTATCATATAACAGCTAGAGTGGGCCTTCAGATGGAATAGGCCGAGGGCGTCCGGTACACAGCCTTTACAAAACAGATAGAATAGTCCATTTAGATATATATAATACAACCATAAATATATATCTATATATAAATATATATATCCCTCTCTCTCTCTCTCTCTCTCTCTCTCTCTCTCTCTCTCTCCTCTCTCTCTCTCTCTCTCTCTCTCTCTCTCTCTCTCTCTCTCTAAGAAAGAATTGAATACAAGATCGCATATACCGTTTTTAAATGCTTAAACAATTTGGCCCCACAATATTTACAAGAACTTTTGCACCTTAATCTGAGCAAGGCATCTCGCTCTCTAAGATCTACAAATGACAAAACTTTACTCTTTACGCCTAAAACTAATTTAAAATCATTTGGCGACCGGTCATTCTCTCTCTCTCTCCCTCTCTCTCTGCTCAGATACCCCATATTTCTATTTATTCGGCGTGGAGGTTTAAGTGACTAAGTTAGCAGAGCGTAGGGCTTCACCGAGAACTCCCTGGGTTCAATCCCGTTTCAGACCGCCGTGTTCCCCAATGGGTGGGTCTGCCTCAGTAAAAATTATGTAACCTACTGATACAGCAGTCCTTGTGTCCCTATTCTATCTATGTATGGCAGCACGTCGCCATCTCAGTTATATACTGTCCTATCTGATTTCGGAAATAGCCGAGTTGTTGAGTTGGTTTAACCTCCAACATCAGCACTAAATAGATTATATTGTGGGCGGACCCCAAGACTGACGTCTGACAATTGTATGTGCTGCCACGCACGAGACAGGACGGGTTACTATGGCTCCTGTCTCAGCTGGTCACATTAAACTGACACCAACCCAACCAGTAGGGAGCGAAATCGCCAGAGCTCGAACCTGGACCTTTCGCGTCGGAAGGCGATGTTCTACACCAGGGCCACTGCGCCCCTCTCGAATATATCCGAAATTTGGAGTATTTTTCTAAATACGTGTAGTTATGTCATTATACAATTGAGGTGATAACATGTTATCCAGGGTCATGTCTGCTAGGGAATCCAGTTGCTGACAATAGACTATAATAACAACTAAACCCCTCTCTTTCTCTGTCTCATAGAGCTCTCACCATCTGACCACAATACCCCATCGAAGATCTGGTCTACTGAGACCAAGTACCACTACCAGGCAGATTTGACGGAAGAGGGGGACATCACATCTCCATCTTTGGTTCTACGGGCCAGTGTCTTACCTAGTACCACTACCAGCAGATTTGACGGAAGAGGGGACATCACACCTCCATCTTTGGTTCTACGGGCCAGTGTCTTACCTAGTACCACTACCAGCAGATTTGACGGAAGAGGGGACATCACATCTCCATCTTTGGTTCTACAGGCCAGGGGCCGGATAGCTGCCCGCCGCCTGCTGCAGTCATGGAGAACTCAAACTCTCTACCGGAAGTGACCTTCCCACAGAGGGACTTCGGCGCGCGTAGAGAAATCAACGAGAACGTCATAGATACAGATGGTAGGTTACTTGGGATTAAAACACATTTTTATTGGTTTTGTTCCTTGTAAAATAATGAGGCTCAATTGAAAAGTTTAACCAAACTTTGATATCACTAAAATCACTCGACCAGAGAAATCGAAGAGAACGTCAAACTCATAGACACAAGTGGTGGAGTACTTTTTTTGTCGCTTTTAAAAATGAGGTCCAAAACCTACAATCAAAAAGTTCACAAAACTTAACTAAAGTCACGATATCAGAATATAAAAATTGTCTTTTTCTGCTCAAAAGTTTAACCAAACTTTGCTTTGACTAAAATTCGGCGCGCAGAGAAACCAACGAGAACGTCATAGATACAGATGGTAGGCTACTTGGTTTTGTTTTACTGTGAAAAAAATGAGGGTCAATTGAAAAGTTTAACCTAACTTTGCTTTGAGTAAAATCACTCAACCACAACTCTGGACGTCATAGATACAGATGGTAGGCTGCTTGGAATTTTAAAAAATTGTTTTGCTTGTAAATAAAATTAGGCTCTACCAAAAACTTCACCAAACTTGATTATTATTTTGATTTTTATTGGTTTTGTTTCTTGTAAAACAATGAAGCTCGATCTAAGAGTTTAATAAAACTTTGCTTTAAGTAAAATCACTCGACCAGAGAAATCGAAGAGAACGTCAAACTCATAGACACAAGTGGTAGAGTACTTTTTTTTGTCGCTTTTAAAATAAATGAGGTCCAATCAAAAAGTTCACAAAACCTAACTAAAGTCACGATATCAGAATATAAAAATTGTCTTCTTTAATAACATGAATAATAATAATAATAATAAAAATAATAATAATAATAATAATAATAATAATAATAATAATAATAATAATAATACCTAACTTTGCGTTGAGTAAAATCACTCAACCACAACTCTGGACGTCATAGATACAGATGGTAGGCTGCTTGGAATTTTAAAAAATTGTTTTGCTTGTAAATAAAATTAGGCTCTACCAAAAACTTCACCAAACTTGATTATTATTTTGATTAGTTATTGGTTTTGTTTCTTGTAAAACAATGAAGCTCGATCTAAGAGTTTAATAAAACTTTGCTTTAAGTAAAATCACTCGACCAGAGAAATCGAAGAGAACGTCAAACTCATAGACACAAGTGGTAGAGTACTTTTTTTTGTCGCTTTTAAAATAAATGAGGTCCAATCAAAAAGTTCACAAAACCTAACTAAAGTCACGATATCAGAATATAAAAATTGTCTTCTTTAATAACATGAATAATAATAATAATAATAATAATAATAATAATAATAATTTATATGTCTGTAGGGAATGTGATTTCTAGACAAATTTTGTGTGTGTGTGTGTGTGTGTGTGTGTAGGTTTGGAGGCAGGAGCTCTGCTACAGGTTTACATTAGCTTACCAATCTATAGCACCTGTAGAGGTGGGATGATGGTAAACAGTGCTACTAATGCTAGCCATTTTGAAATATGCTATGCACAAACAGGGAATATTGATGTACATGTACTAGAAAATGACCCTATAAGGTTCCTTGAAACACTAGTATCAATGTGTGGAAAAGATGTACAATTACGACCATCTATAAAAAATATATCTCTATCTCTATATCTTAAGTATCTCAACGAGAGAATTCTCTCCCTCCCCCCTGTCTCGTGTGTGGCAGCACATACAATTGTCACACGTCCGTCTTGGGATCCGTTCACAATATAGCCTATATAGTGCTGATGTTGGACGTTAAAACCAACCCAAACCCCTAACATCTCTCCCTCCCTCTATAAAGAACAGTTAAGTTTTCTCCTCAAACATCCATTGCATTATGTTCCAGCCGCCCAGCACAGATACGACTCGGCCTACATAGGGCTGCGTCTGCCCAAACGCCCTCGGAGACCTCACAAGTCACGGCGCCACCACACGGAGAAATCCTCATCAGCAGCTCTTGTCAACGGCAACCAAAACTTCTCTCTTGGTTAGTAGAGATGAGGGGAAAGATTGAATGCTTGCATGAAGTAAAGGAAGAAAAAAAAAGGGGCAAAAGTTTGGGGGGGGGGGGGGGGGGGGGGGGGAAGGCATAGAGATTCAATGACGTACGGGGCTGAAATCCTCCTTTTTTTAAAATCTAGTTCTTCCTTTTTTTGGTCTTCTTCTTCTTCTTCTTCTTCTTCTTCTTCTTCTTCTTCTTCTTCTTCTTCTTCTTCTTCTTCTTCTTCTTCTTCTTCTTCTTCTTCTTCTTCTTCTTCTTCTTCTTCTTCTTCTTCTTCTTCTTCTTCTTAATTTACACACCTCTATCTTGTTTAAGCATTTTTGCTACCCTTCCTACGTGCATTTTTCATATTTAAATACACTGTCCTATATCTTGTTCCCACCTGTGTCTCGTCGCCATTAGATACATAGATCCTGAAACAAAAGCCTAATTTTACAGTGGCACCCGCTTAAGATGAACCGTTTAAAATAAGCTATAATAAACTTTTTCCTAGGCACCCTTTTTTTTTACCTTTACAGCCTCTGTTTAATGTAAACTCTGGATAAAATAAACTTTCAGGCTCTCCCACTTTAGCATTAATCAAAGCCTTAATTGCTACAGGATTGCAGAACAAGAAGAAGAAGAAGAAAGCCTTAATTCCACTGTGCTAATTGATTCCCCCCATATGCCCCCCCTGTATGTAGGGAGCCAGACCCCCAGTGAACAGATCCAGTCACTGCTGAGCGAGTGTGACGAGAGCTCCCACGACGTCTTCTGCGAGATGGACGTCCTCTACAAGATTGGGGAGATCTACCAGTGGCGTGAGACTGCCAGGTAAGCTTTCCTCGGATAATGTAACCTACTGATACAGCAGACTGATAGAGCAAACTTCTCCAATTAGGCTGAGTTGGTTTAACGTCCGACTTCAGCTCTATATAGGCTATATTGTGGACGGGCCCCAAGACTGACGTCTGACAATTATATTTGCTGCCGCACACAGATAGGGCGGGGATGCCATGACTCCTGTCTCAGCCGATCGCATTAAACTGACACCGATCCAACCAGTAGGGAGCGGATTGCCCGGGCTCGAATCTGAACTTTTTGTGCCTGAAGCCGATGTTCTACCCCAAGGCCACCGTGCCCCCCTTCTCCTAGTTCAACATCTCTTTAGGGATTACGTATCATGTGATGACGACCGTACAGCAGCACACCCAGGACTTGGAGGGGAGACGAAGAAAGGGAGACTGGCGCAAGTAGTAGAGTGTTGGTTTCCCCATCAGGAAGTCCCTTGTTCAAAACCCACAATTGGTCAAATTTTGTTGCTGTCTGATTTTGTCCCCTACTGGTTGGGTCGGTGTCAGTAAAATAGGACAGGCTGAGACAGGATTTTGGATATCTCCACCCTGTCACGTGTGTGACAGTACGTAAAGTTGTCAGACATCAGACTTGGGTCCGTCCACAATATAGTCTATACAGTGTTCACGTTCGACGTGAAGCAACCAACTCAACCTAGTAAGCTTTGGTTGGATAATTAAAGTACATTTCTCTCCTAGTTTCAAGGATGCTATTTTTTTTTAATTTATAGATTCTGGTTTAATATAGGTTTGTTAAGAATTTGTATCATGTGATTCAATGTATATTTATATTATTGTAAAAGTTCAGTAAAAAAATATTGTAAGTAGTTGGCAGTGTTGATAATATTCCCAAAATTTATGGGTTTTCATTTAAAAGTAAGTTAACTGGTCCAATATGCTATGTCTTTGAATGTGAGAGGTTAAGTAAAAAAATATAATTTTTAATTCAGCATATAATTATATAATAATATGTATATATCCCTGTCTTAGTCTTATCACATTTAGTGAGATATTTCAAGAGCAGAGGTCCCTGATTGGAAACCCACAATCAGACAATTATGTATCTGTTGACATTTGATGTTAAGAAACAAACTCACTCACTCCTCACTTCATGAAATGCATTGTGCCCCTATCTCTCTATAGAAATGTATCCAAAAAGGAATCAAGAGCACAACACTTTATGAGTACACCTACTCAGCTGCTAAGGACCTAACAGTAGATGCATGTGCGCAAGTAATAGGAGTAGTATGATAATAAAGAGAGGAATATGCAAAAAAAAGTTGTGCGTATTCCTCTCTTTATTATCCTATCTCTCTATCTACCCCCCCCCCGCTCCCCAGGTGGGTCAAGTACGAGGAGGACGTTGAGGAGGGAGGGGAGCGCTGGTCCAAGCCCCACGTGGCCTCGCTGTCCCTGCACTCCCTGTTTGAGCTGCGGTCAAGCCTGACCACAGGGGCCTGCATGCTGGACATGGACGCGCTCAGTATAGCCCAGGTAGCAGGTACGTAACTAACACAGACGTCCAGGGCAGTGGCGTGAATATCATTACGGGCAGTGACGTATAGCCCAGGTAGCAGGTACGTAACTAGTACAGACGTCCAGGGCTGTCCCTGCACTCCCTGTTTGAGCTCCGGTCAAGCCTGACCACGGGGGCCTGCATGCTGGACATGGACGCGCTCAGCATAGCCCAGGTACGGTGCTATGGCATAAGTGAGACTTAAGCCTAAATTAATGCAGTGATATACCATTGTAAAGGACATGGACACGCTCAGTATAGCCTAGGTAGCAGGTACGTAACTAACGCAGGCGTCCAGGGCAGTGGCGTGAATAGCATTACGGTGCTATGGCATAAGTGAGACTTAAGCCTAAATTAATGCAGTGATATACCATTGTAAAGGACATGGACACGCTCAGTATAGCCTAGGTAGCAGGTACGTAACTAACACAGACGTCCAGGGCAGTGGCGTGAATATTATTATGGGCAGTGACGTGAATATCATTACGGTGATATGTCATAATAATATAGCAGCTTTCCCATAGTGTTACTGAAAGCTATATAAGTGAGACTTACACCAAATGCAATTGATATACCGTTTTAGAGGTAAAAAATGAAATCTATTTGATTCAACTTTCAAATTTAAAAAATTGCGCTAATAAGTTTTTTGTTTATATTATTTGAAACATGTGTCCAAGTTCAAGCAAACATGAGGAAATTAAACAGTTTTTATTGGTTATTTGAGAAGTTGCAAAGTTAATCTAAAATCGTAGCACATTGACAATATATAGATGGCCTGATTGCAACTCTTTGAAACACTACAAATATTTAAAGTCCAGGGATCAATGAAGACACAAGAATATGTGTGGAAATGATAAATGCTAGCTCAGTCACCAGCTTGAACTAATGGACAAAAAAAAAGCACTTTAACATATAGAACATTTCACCTATATTGAGCCTTCTTCGGTACACAAAGGAATAGTTTATAACCATGAAACAGAGGGTGGACTTGGATGGAACATGTGATCAGTCAGGGGAGGGACAGGGTACAACATGCGTCTATTCTGATTGTAGTTGTAGGTTTGGTTGATATGGTATGAATTTAAGTCGCCAGCTTTCAGGGTCAGTTCAAAAACTTGGATGGAACATGTGATCAGTCAGGGGAGGGACAGGGTACAACATGCGTCTATTCTGATTGTAGTTGTAGGTTTGGTTGATATGGTATGAATTTAAGTCGCCAGCTTTCAGGGTCAGTTCAAAATTCATTGAATTCTCTATAGAGGGATGAAGAGAATTCTCTCCCTCTCTCCGGGTTTAACGTCTCCTAGGTTCCCCTGGGGGATCCTATACGGCGACAGAAAATTTATTGAATATTTTGCCCCAACATCTCATACTTGAGAATAAGTTATTAAAAACAACTTTTTCATTGATCTAGTATCAATCAGAGTTGCCAATTTTGGGGATAAGTCCAGAATTTATCAATATTTACCCTCATTTCATTCTAGAAACTAAGATATCAAAAATATACTTTTTTGTTCTTTAACATCTCTTAAGTGAAATAATATATTAATAATATTTTTGCATTTCAATACATTTATATATTGAAACTAAGATATCAATGAGAATTCAATTTATAAACTAAAATATTTCATAAATTAAGAGTGAGATGCCAGTAACCATCAATCATTGTGTGTGCCCCTGACGCAGAGTTTAACTTGTACTAAAGTTGGATGCTAAACAAACAAACAAACATTTACTCTTTGTACCAACCCCGTTCCTCCACCCCTTTAAACTTATAGTGCCAAAGTTGGATGCTAAGCAACAAATAAACAAATATTTACTCTTTCTACCAACCCCTTTCATCCACCCCTTTAAACTTATAGTGCCAAAGTTGGACGTTAAGCAACAAACAAACAAACATTTACTCTTTCTACCAACCCCCTTCCCTCCACCCCTTCCAGACATGGTGATAGACAACCTGGTGAGCCAGAAGCTTCTAGAAGAATCTCTCCGCGACCAGGTGCGCACCGCGCTCATCGCGCAGCACACGTTCCAGCACCAGAAGTTCTCCAGGCGCAAAGTCTCCACGCCGGACGGACTCGACGGGGGCCAGGCCATGTTCCGAAAGCTGTCCATGAAGAGGACCTTCTCCGAGATCGGCCGCACCTTCTCGATGAAAGCGCGGGGCGGTAAGTGGTGGCTAATAAATTACTTTTGGTTATATATAAATAGAGTTTTTAAGTTTTATTGTTATGAATTTAAGACAATATGAAAATTTTAAGAGAACCTTCTCCGAAATCGGAAGCACTTCTCAATGAAAGCGCGGGGCGGTAAGTGGCAGCTAAGGATTCAATTTTGGCTACATATAAATGTAGAATTTCATAAGTCTTATTGTTATGAGTTTTCAGAAATCGGCCGCACCTTCTCGATGAAAGCGCGGGGTGGTAAGTGGCGGCTAAGGAATCACTTTTGGCTACATATAAATATAGAATTTTTAAAGTTTTATTGTTATTATGGATATAAGACAACAATGAAAATTTGGAGAGAACCTTCTCTGAAATCGGCCGCACCTTCTCGATGAAAGCGCGGGGCGGTATGTGGCAGCTAAGAAATCACTTTTGGCTATATATAAATATAGAATTTCTAAAGTTTTATTGTTATTATGAATATAAGACAATAATGACAATTTTGAGAGAGCCTTTTCAGAGATCGGCCGCACCTTCTCGATGAAAGCGCGGGGCGCTAGGTGACAGCCAAGAAATCACTTTTGGCTGCATGTAGATTTTAAGAAAATGGCAATTATGATTAAAAGATAATCATGAAAACTATGAAAGAATATTTTCAGACATCAGCTGTACATTTTCGATGAAAGCTAAGTGATCACTTTTGGTGGAAGATTGATGTATTTACGATTGCAGTTCTATTGCTGAGTAATGAAATATTATCTAGAAAAGACTCAGTTTACTTTCATAGTATATTCTTACCGTCTGATTTTGTAAAATTATCCCCATTATATTCTGAGTGGATAAAAGTCAGCTCAATTTTCCCAATGGTTTGTACTACAAACCACTCAGTATCTGACATTCTGATCTTTAGGTACTACTCACAGAAGTTAGATCCACAGATGGGAACACAGAGGACTCTAAATAACTTAAAGCCTCTAAGTCAAGTTTCATTTCACTAGGCATTTTTTTTACACACACATACAAACACCCACACCTACACACACACATACACACACGCTCACACTGTAACTATATATGTCCCCTTCTCAGATTCTGGTAGCGCCAGCATGGCCAAGATGGGCACCCTTCAGTCCCAGCCCAACCTGGAGGTCATGAACGGAGAGCTGCCCGAGTCCGTGTCCACTGCCAGGGTAAGGTCGCATCACCTGTTAGAGAAAATCACCCGTTAGAGAAAATCAAAACAACTGTTAGAGAAAATCAAAACAAAACTGTTACAGAAAATCAAAACAAAACTGTTACAGAAAATCTAAACAAAACTGTTAGAGAAAATCTAAACAAAACTGTTACAGAAAATCAAAACAAAACTGTTACAGAAAATCAACCGTTAGAGAAAATCAAAACAAAACTGTTACAGAAAATCAAAACAAAACTGTTACAGAAAATCAAAGCAAAACTGTTACAGAAAATCAAAACAAAACTGTTACAGAAAATCAAAACAAAAGACAAACACAACTGCTCTTGAGAGTTGAAATGTCGTTTTCTTTCTTGACTGATATGAGAAAAAAATAAGCAAAATAACCTACGGCTATATATATACTGTGGAGTCTGGTTTGAACCATCGTTTTGGGCCCTTAAAAATATTTATGTCATAAAGCATGAGATGATTGTATCCATTGCAAAATATAACGAAAGTATTAAAAAAACAGCGACTGGGTAATGTGGTTGATATTAAGCATAATTTGCCCTTAAGAAAGTTAAATGATATGAGAAAAAAATAAGCAAAAAATTAATGTCCTAAGGCTGTGGATACTGTGGAGTCTGGTTTGAGCCATCATTTTGGGTCAATAAAATTGTTTATGTCATAAAGCATGAGATGATTGTATCCATTGCATAAAGTAGAGAAAATATTTTAAAAAAACAGCGACTGGGTAATGTGGTTGATATTAAGCGTAAATTGCCCGTAAGAAAGTTAAAAGAAAGTTGATTTCACTGTAATTTATCTCTTTTTGCTTTGTTGTTTGTTGTCATTGTTTTTCAAAAATTAATACAGAATAACCATGTAGGTGATAACATTGTAAAGTCCAATATATTATTGAGCAACATTTCTTTACCCAAATTTTATGTTTTGATTATTATGTTTGTAATAGCTCCTAAATAAGTTTCCAAATGTCCCATGATCTTTAAAAAAAAAAAAAAAAAAGAAACACAAGCAAAAGCCGAAACCACATTAAATGTCTTGTTTTAAGCTTTGATTCGGAGTAGAACTGCTCAGTTGTAAATCTAAAAGTCGTAACGGTCTGAAACAGATAACTTATAAATTGGTTCAATTTGTTCCAACCAACCATTTGTTAATAACATGTAACCATGATTAACCTACGGCATCTATTCACAACTATATATCCATCCGCCCAGTACCCTCTCCGTTCTAACCTTAGTTTAGTGATCAGAGTCACTCGGTTAATAGTCACACCAGTTTCTTCTGGTCGTTTCCAGCAAATGGTAAAAAGACAGAACAGTATAAATGCAAAGGTTGGTGTGAACGTTGTGATTCACCCCTCCTCCCACTTTTGTTCCTCTTCCTCTCTCACTGTGTCTTTTATATTACCCTAAGTATCATGATGTGGTTGTCAGATACTGGTTTTATCTTTATTTTTTTTTATTACTAGAGCTTTTCATCAATTCTTTTTTTCACTGGAAAGTTGAGAGCATTACAATTATGTTGCCAAAGCAATGTTCTGTGTGAAAAACGTTTTTGCGGAAATTTTATGTTTGTTTTTTTTCTGTAGTGAAATTTATTCTGTTGTTTTTGGGTTGTTATGATTATTTTTACTTTCTCCTCTTTTTGAGATCTTAATTTCTTAATGCAAAAAATAGCACAGCTTGTATGATTGTGTCATTTTATGTTTTTTTGTTTTGTTTTGTTTTTTAAACACCAATTTTCGTTGTGGATTTTCTGGACTCGTGTAGATAGGACAGAATGGAGCTTTCGCATTCTTTTCAGTTTGAGCTACATGTATTGACTGCGGCATGTTTTTTACACCTGTACTTATCAACAGTTTTGGGCTGATATAGATGGAATGTTGTTAAGCAAATTAATGTTTTCAGTCGCTTTAGTCTCATCATATCACGAGAGACATTACTGATAAAAATCATGGTCCTGATAACCTCATGTTTTCACCATTGGTGTTCAACATTTACTCTCATTTTTTTGTGTTATTTTATTTTGGCTTCCACTGGTTGGTTTTTATCACTCCCCTAAATGCCTTCAAACACATAGCACAGACCTCAGATTTTGGGGGAACCAAATGTATTGTTTATTATGATTGTGGTTTACATGTATGATCAAAATGGTTTTTTTTTTTTGTTGTTTTTTTGTTGTTGTTGGTTTTTTTTTTAATGTTAGTTTGAGTTGCTAGTCCTATCTTAATTGTGTTGTAGGAATTACTATGCAAGAATTGTTTTGAGATTATAAAAAAAAAAACTATTAAACTTGGCTCATTGCAAAGGCTCTTCTAATATGAAATTGCAGTTCTTAATTAAGAATATTCTAGAGAGCGGTCAAGGGTAGATTGTTCTAAACGTGATACGTTTGATGATTTGCAAACAATTTAAAAACAGAAAAGACAAAAAATTACCATTATTATCGTATAGTAAGGTCTAGAGCATTGTTTGATGTTCAAAATTGTCTAGACTGATGGTTATAGTTGCAAAAATTAAAAACTGAAAACATCATTGTATGACAAAAATGGTATGTTTGAATGTTGATGTAAGGTAATTATATACATGTTTTTTTTTTGTGCTTTTGATAAGATGAGATACAAAATAACCCAAGTCCATGGTTTTACAATTTATAAAAATGAAACAATGTCCACTAACTCTGTTTCTCTATAAATCTCTCTGTCTGTGGTGATCAGCTTAACGAGCATTTCATGCGCAAGATTCCGGCTGGGGCAGAAGCAGCCAACATCATGGTGGGAGAGCTCGACTGCCTCACATATCAAGTAAGAACATATATTTAGACACGTAGATTCACACAAGCCTAGCTATTTGTATAGCAATATCACAAAATGTGTACATTTCACCTTGAAATAGACATAGAAGTGTATCAAGAGGTAATTTAAAGAATGAAGAGCTCAGCTGCCTCGCATATCAAGAGACTGGTATGAACGTCTCTTTAGATACATAGATTTGCGCGGATTTAGCTCTTTGTATGGCAATATCTCAACATTAATTAAGAAGAGGTTCTACATTTAGCCTTGAAATAGACATAGAACTGTATCGAGAATGAGAGCTCGACTGCCTCACATATCAAGTAAGGCAGTGAAATGAACTTCTCTTTAGACATGTAGATTCACGTAGACTTAGCTCTTTGTATAACAATATCTTAAAATGAGTTTTAATTGCAGTTCTAGATTTAGCCTTGAAATAGACATAGAACTGTATAAAGAGGTAATTTAAAGAATGTAGAGCTCAGCTGTCTCACATAACAAGACAGTTCAGTTCAGTTGGTTTAATGTTCAGACACTGGAATGAACATCTCTTTAGACACGTAGATTCACCCAGGCTTAGATCTAGGTATTTGCATAGCATTATCACAAAATTAATTAAGAAGAGGTTCTACATTTTAGCCTTGAAATAGACATAGAACTGTATCAAGAGGTAGTTTAAAAAATGGAGAGCTCAGCTGCCTCACATATCAATACACTGGAATGAACATTTCTTTAGACACATAGATTCACACAGGCCTAGCTATTTGTATGGCAATATCACAAAATTAATTAAGAAGAGGCTCTACATTTAGCCTTGAATTAGACATAGAATTGTATCAAGAGGCAATTTGAAGAATGGAGAGCTCAACTGCCTCACATATCAAGTAAGGTACTGGAATGAACATCTCTTTAGACATGTAGATTCACCCAGGCCTAGCTATTTGTATTTAGCCTGCATTTAGCCTTGAAATACATAGAACTGTACCAAGAGGTAATTTGAAGAATGGAGAGTTTAGCTACCTCACATATCAAGATGATGGAATGAACGTCTCTTTAGATACATAGATTTGTACAGATTTAGCTATTTGTATAGCAATATCACAAAATTAATTAAGAAGAGGTTCTACATTTAGCATTGAATTAGACATAGAACTGTATCAAGAATGCAGATCTCGAATGACTCACATATCAAGAATGGACATCTCTTTATACATATTGTAGATTCACACAGGCTATTTGTATAGCAATATCACAAAATTAATTAACAAGAGGTTCTACATTTAGCCTTGAAATAGACATAGAACTATATCAAGAATGGAAAGCTCGACTACCTTGCATATCAAGTAAGGCACTAAAATGAACATATCTCTAGACACGTAGATTCACACATACTTAGCTTTTTGTATGGCAATATCACAAAATTAATTAAGAAGAAGTTCTACATTTAGCCTTGAAATAGACATAGAACTGTATCAAGAATGGAGTGCTGGACTGACTTACATATCAAGAAAGGCACATGACTGAACATCTCTTTAGAAACGTAGATTCACACAGACTTAGATCTAGCTATTTGTATTGCAATATCACAAAATTAATTAAGAAGAGGTTCTACATTTAGCCTTGAATTAGACATAGAACTGTACCAAATAAGGCACTGGAATGAACGTCTCTTTAGACACATAGATTCACACTAGCCTACCTTATGTATAGCAATATCACAAAATTAATTAAGGAGAGCTTCTACATTTAGCCTTGAAATAGACATAGAACTGTATCAAGAATGAAGAGCTTGACTGCCTCACCTATCAAGTAAGGCACTGGAATGAACAAATCTTTAGAGTTAGACATGTAGATTCACCCAGGCCTAGCTTCTTGTATTGCAATATCACAATATTAATTAAGAAGAGATTCTACATTTGAAATAGACATAGAACTGTATCAAGAATGGAGAGCTCAGCTGCCTTTCATATCAAGACACACGAATGAACATATCTTTAGACATGTAGATTCACACAGTCTTAGCTTCTTGTATAGCAATATCACAAAATTAAGTAGAGGTTCTACATAAATTTTGAAATAGACACAGAACTGTACCAAGTAAGGCACTGGATCTATTTAGACACATAGATTCATACAGACTTAGCTATTTGTATAGTAATGTCATAAAATTAATTAAGAAGAGGTTCTACATTTAGCCTTGAATTAGACATAGAATTGTATCGAGAGGTAATTTAAAGAATGTAGAGCTCAGCTGCTTCACATATCAAATCACTGGAATGAACGTCTCTTTAGATACATAGATCTGCATAGATTTTGCTATTTGTATAGCAATATCACAAAAGTAGTTAAAAAGAGGTTCTACATTTAGCCTTGAAATAGACATAGAACTTTTCCAAGAGGTAATTTGAAGAATGTAGAGCTCAGCTGCCTCACATATGAAGATACTGGAATGAACGTCTCTTTAGATACATAGATATGCACAGATTTATCTATTTCTATAGCAATATCACAAATACGTTTAGCTGCGGTTTTAGGTTTAGACTTGAATTAGACATAGAACTGTATGAAGAAGTGTTAATTTAAAATGGGACAAAATTTTAACTGGATTGGCCAAACAGCTTAACATTCCTGGTAATTTTTTCTGCCATAATTCTTTGAGAAACTCTTGATCACAACTGGACACATTTTATGAAGTCACCAGACAATTAATGCAATTGAAGCTTAATTTTTGCATACATCGGTATTTTCTTTACGAAAAAAGTATCAAGTATCTGCCACTAAGTTTCATTATTGGTAACACTTGTGAGGATTCCAACTTCTAGTCAAAAAAGCAAAAAAAAAACAGCCAATTTTCTAGTAAAATTACTTTGTATCAAATATCTAACAAACCTTGTAGTTGGTTGGACCTATTTACTTCGCTTTAATTTTCCTTTGAAATTCAGTGACCATCATGAAAAGCCTAGTACTTACATACTCTTTATATCAATAATTATTTTAAAGATAGTGAGTGTTGTAATCTTTGGTGAGTTTTATGCTCACAGGGTTTCTTAGATATTCTACGATGAATGATGAAGCTGAGATTCAAACCACATGCTTTATTCCTGCCAGTCCACACCATAAATAACAGACTTAACCACTTGGATGAACTACCATCGTAATTTCTGTGATGAACTACCATCGTAATTTCTGTGATGAGCTACCATCGTAATTTCTGTGATGAGCTACCATTGTGATTTCTGTATGTGTGTACCCTGCAGGTGGTCGCGCTGGTCAGACTGTGTGAGGCTCGCAACATCGGAGACATCACGGAGGTTCCCATCCCCACCCGCTTCCTGTTCCTGCTGCTGGGGCCGCCGGGCAGCCAGGGGAAGAACGTCGAGATAGGGCGCAGCATGTCAACCATCATGGTGGATGAGGTTCGAATCCATTTCACTTCATTCTGGGATAAGATTTTTATTTTTCTGTGTCTCTTCTTTGTTCATGTCTTGTTTGTTTGTTTTTCTCTCTTTTTTCTGTTTTTTTTCCACCCAAGTCAGTAACTCTAATGTCCCAGTTTTTTGGGAGGTGGTCTATGTGATTTTAGAAATTCGGTACTTAAATAGGGACCTTAAATCTCTTTGATTCATGTTGAAATTGTCAGTAGTTTCAGAAATAGAAAGTTTAAACCACTGAAAGGTTTACGGTCACACAGAGTGACAGACACATTACGGTTGAGGTTACAGGTCCACAAGGCCGAGGTGGCCTATGTGATTTTAGAAATTCTATACAAAATAAGGACCTTAAACCTCTTTGGTTCATGTTGAAATTATCATTAGTTTCTCTTTATCTTTCAATTTGATGACTTTCCAAATGCCAGTGTGTCTCACTGTCTGTGTAATGCCAACTCCAATGTCCAGGTTTTCCGGGAGGTGGTCTATGTGATTTTAAAAATTCTGTACTTTAATAAGGACCTTAAATCTCTTTGATTCATGTTTGTTGTTAGTAGTTTCTCTTTATCTTTCAAATTTGGTGACTTTCCAAATGCCAGTGTGTCTCACTGTCTGTGTAATGCCAACTCCAATGTCCAGGTGTTCCGGGAGGTGGTCTATGTGATTTTAAAAATTCTGTACTTAAATAAGGACCTTAAATCTCTTTGATTCATGTTGAAATTGTCAGTAGTTTCTCTTTATCTTTCAAATTTGGTGACTTTCCAAATGCCAGTGTGTCTCACTGTCTGTGTAATGCCAACTCCAATGTCCAGGTGTTCCGGGAGGTGGCCTAAGTGATTTTAGAAATTCTATACTAAATAAGGACCTTAAACCTCTTTGATTCATGTTGAAATTGTCAGTAGTTTCTTTCAATTTGGTGACTTTCCAAATGCCAGTCTATCTGTGTAATGCCAACTCCAATGTCCAGGTGTTCCGAGAAGTGGCGTACAAAGCGCGAAATCGCCAGGACATCCTGGCCGGAGTAGACGAGTTTCTGGACCAGGTCACGGCCCTCCCGCCGGGAGAGTGGGACCCCAAGATCCGCATCGAGCCTCCTCAGAGCGTCCCGTCACAGGTAAGCACAGAGCGGATGCGAACTGGAACCTTCCACTTAGAGGCAGCGCATTCTATTGGTGAGCCACCTGGTTTCCAAAGAGAAGATAATATAAATTTTTGACTCATAAATTTTTGACTCGTATGGTAGATTCTGACGCTGAGAAACTGCAAGACCAGCTCATTCTTTCCAACCTTTGTACGGTTCATTTTGTGTGTTTAAAGAATATTTTTATGTCTCTAGGGTTAGTCTGCAAATCTTGGTTCAAAACACTTGAAAGATCAAAAATTTATTTTTTCAATTTTGTCCCCTTCATGATGTATGATGTAACTGGCTGATATACCAGTCATGGTATACCTGCACTGTCTGTATGTGGCAGCATGTAAAATTATCAAACATTCATCTTGGGACCCTTCGACAATATAACATAATAGTGCTGAAGTTGAAAGCTTAGCACCAAACAAAGATGTATTTATGTATGTATATGTGGATTTGTTTATGCCATAGTCTCATAATATTGTGTGGATATTGCAGAAAAAAAGCAATCTTTTTAAAACATCTTAGAAAGAGTTAAGCTTAATAAAAACTATTTTGTTTTTTCTTTCTTAAGGTTTGTGTGTATTCATTTGTGTATCTAGTAATTTCTTTATTTTGAATTTAGAAAATTATGAAATTCTTTTGAGTTTGTAATTTTTTAATTTTTGTTTTGTTTGCTTGCTAAAGGAGATGGAATCAATCTCACAGATAAGTTGTAACTAAAACAAAAGTACCAGTAAATCACCACTTAAGTGCTCAGCATATTATTTTAAAAAATTATGTACCCATAGAGCATAACTGTCAAATCATATTCTGAAAGTGGCAGATTTGAAGATGATTTGAACCAGTGAATGAAAATGGACAACCATTCAATATTCACGGTAATGGACATATAAATTTGTATTATTGCCTCTAATGGTAAGCCTGAAGTGGTTACGTGATGTGGATTTGCTGATCAAGTACATATCGATCTCTTTTTATATGACTTTTAATCAACCTTTTTATGCACAATTTTTATGCTTTTACTACTCAGAGAGATAAAGGAGTCACCGTTGCTACTAGTATAATGCATTAACTGTCTTAGGACATCATGGGCACAATATAGCCGTTACCGTGCTGACGTGCCGTAAAAAGAAACTCACTCACTCACTAAAGCCTGTTAATGCTGTGGACTGACAGGAATAAAGTCTGCGGTTTGAATCTCAGCTTCATCCTTTATCATAGAATTCTTTTTAAGAAACCCTGAGAGCATAAAACTCAACAAAGGTTACTTCAGTCAATACTTTCTGCCTATCTATCTGGCGGCTGCAGCCAAACATTTGCTATGGCTATCTTTTCCATCTTTCTCTGTCCTCCATTTCACAAGCAAGATTTTCCAATATTCCTGTGTCTTGTTCACGTTGATTAATATATGTATGCTGCTGTCCACCCACAATTCTTTTTCCACGTTTTTGTTCCCTTAGGATCATTTCATCTACGATTTCTTTCTTATTTCGATGGCAGTGCGCGCTGAACCTAAGACGCCTTTCTTTTATTATAATTGTTTTGCAAGGCAGTTGTCCGTTCAAGTCAGCCAATCTAAGTATCCGAAATATTATTCAATTATTGGCATTTTTCTCATTTCTACTTTTTATCAAGTATCCAAATAATATATATTATTGGCATTTTTCTCATTTCTACTTTTGTCTCTGGAAACACAGGAGGCGAGAAAAATTGCAAAGCCAGCTGTTGGTAGCCCAGTAGAGGAGGAGGAAGAGGAGGAGGAGTCGCACTTTGACCCCACTCTTGAGAGGACGGGAAGGTGAGTGATAAAGATCGTAGGATTGTGGCCGTATAGGACTCCCTAGAGGAACCTAGGAGACGTCAAACCCTATAGAAAACATTTATGAGACGGTCATGTACCCTAGATGTTTACTTTCATTGTGATTTTGAGGGTAGAAAATAGAAAAACCTCATATGCATTGTATGCTATCCCCGCCCAGTCTCGCGTGTGGCAGCACATAAAATTGTCTTGGGATCCGTCCCCAATATAGCCTATATAGTGCTGATGTTGGACGTTAAACCAACTCAACAAAGCATGTGCACAACTATTGGTCTATTAAAAAAGTTAAAAACGTATCATGTCCCTGCCAGGTTATTCGGTGGGCTGATAGCAGACGTGAAGCGCAAGCTGCCTTGGTATGCCAGCGACTTTAAAGACTCCCTTCACATCCAGTGTGTGGCCTCGATCATCTTCCTCTACCTGGCCACCCTGACCCCGAACGTGACCTTCGGTGGATTGCTGGGTCTAGCGACAGACCAGCATATGGTGAGAGCTCAACGTGCTGAGAAACAGACATTCTCTCTTTCTCTCTCTCTCTCTCTCTCTCACTTCCTCTACTTTGACCCATTCATACAGAAGTGTCGGAATCTCTCCCCCTCTCTCT
>RQTK01000312.1:381911-386911 GCA_003991915.1 Elysia chlorotica
TCTCTCTCTCTCTCTCTCTCTCTCTCTTTCTCTCTCTATCTATCTATCTATCTATCTATCTATCTATCTATCTATCTATCTATCTATCTATCTTTCTCAATGTGTCATAATTGCAATTACACTATAGTTTAATTGTATGCTCTACCACTGTTTTAATGTTAAAAATTTGTTTTGTAGCTAATATCGATAAATCCATGAATTAACCTTTAATACCATTTTATCTTTCAAAAAAATTTTTTTTTTATTACATACTAGATTTGCTGCAAAGTGCCAGGATAAGACTTAAATTGTTTTGTTGAATAACCTGTCCCAAGGCCCTGATCTATTGTAATGGACTTGGTATATATCCATATGTCTCTATTAACAAAATCTTGATGAGCAGATGCATTTGCTAATGGACGGCTAGCGGTACTTCTGCCCATGGTTACCAAACATAAATTTGCCATGATAAACTTGTTATAGTGAGGTTCCACAATGAATCGGGCACCACAAAGTCATAAAATTATAACTGTATCAATTATAGAGCCAGAGATAATGTTTATTTGAAAATGGAAAAGGTCAATATAAAGTAGTCTTTCTATGTTTATAGGGCTCTAGTTCAAAGCTTATATCAGCGATTTGTGCCTTGCCTGATTCACAATTTGACATCTACGTTTGTTATGAAGTGTCATACATAACACTCTGTTTACGCTGTTTGTTTGTCACAGGGGACCATGGAGTGTATCCTGACCGCGTCCATCGTCGGGATCCTGTTTGCGCTGTTCTCTGGGCAGCCCCTGAACATTCTGGGCAGTACGGGACCCATGCTGGTCCTCGAGATGATCCTCTACGACTTCTGCAAGTAAGTGGGTCATGTAGAAATCAAATTGTTTAAATAAAATAATACTCGCTCCCAGCAAAGTTTTTTTTTTTTTATGTTTTGCTTTAAACCAAGACTGCGCTGTGTTAAATACTGAAACGACTTTTGCAAGTAAGTAGGTCATGTAAATTGTTTAAATAAGTCCTTATGCCCAGCAATGTTTTTTTTTTTTGCTGATTTTTTTTTTGTGTGGTGTGGAACTTCTTTAAAATAAGGACTGCACTGTGTTAAATAAGGTAACGACTTCTGCAAGTAAGTGGGTCATGTAACAATGAAATTGTTTGCTCCCATCAATGGATGTTTTTGGGGTTTTTGTGGGACTTCTTAAAAATCGGGACTGCACTGTGTTAAATAATGAAACAACTTATGCAAGTATGTGGGTTATGTAAAAATACATTTTTTAAATGAATCCTCGCTCCCAGGAATGGTTTTTTTTGTTTTTGTTTTTGTGGGACTTCTTTAAAATCAGGACTGCGCTGTGTTAGATAATGAAACGACTTCAGCAAGTAAGTGGGTCATGTGAAAATTAAATTCTTTCAATAAACACTTGCTCCCAGCAATGTTTGTTTTTTGTGTGGGACTTCATAAAAATCAGGACTGTACTGTGTTAAATAATGAAACGACTGTAGTTATCCTAAATAAACCTTTTTCCGTTAAATATTAACAACAACAAAAAAGTGAAGAATTGGTTGAAATATTTTATCTTCTCAAATCATGAGACATCGATCCCAGTTGAAGAATAAAGCTAAGTATCATCGAGAAGTTCAGCTTTTTTCAATCCTCACAGCTTTAGCAGCCAAGTCTTTTGAAGCAACGGTGGCCAGGTAGTGTTGATACGCCAGTTTGGTCGTGGATAAAGTTGTGAGATGCCAGGACGCTACACTACATATATATATACTTGCTACATGCCTGCATTATATTTGTTCTACTCCCAGGAAGACTGGTAATACTGTAAGGATTAAAAAACCTTAACTTCCCGATAATACTTAGCTTTATTAATCTATTAATTATACTTGCTGTATTATATTTGTTCTTCTCCCAGGGACAACAAGCTCGACTTTCTCCCGTTCCGCGCCTGGATCGGCCTGTGGACAGCCTTTCTCCTCCTGCTCGTCGTGGCCTTTGACCTCTCGGCCCTGGTGCGCTATATCACCAGGTTCACAGAGGAAAGCTTCGCCTGTCTCATCGCTGTCATTTTCATCGTTGAGGCTTTCAAGAAACTTTATGGTAACTTTTTCTTTTGTCAATTTTTTTTTAACTACTAATTTTTTAGTTTGCTGTCTTTCTAAGTGTGACTGATCTTGTTAGCAGATGATTTTAACCGGGCACAATGAAAATAGAATTTGTTAAAATCACACTGTATTAATTTTTTGTCGTTATTAGCTGTTTTTTTTATTGCTACCAGTCGTCATTTTTTGTCATCTCTACAAAGATAAATCCCTGAAACTTGCTTGTCACCTTGTCCTAATATACTAATTGAGTGTTGTGCGCTATGTATATATATTTTGTTTACTTTTGTAAAATAAAAGCGAATATATGTATATAGCCGTTACTGTGCTGACATGCTTTAGATACAAACTCACTCACCCTTCACCCCCCCTGTGTATCTTTGACCTTCAGGCATCCTTGCCATTTCTCCTGTGAACATGGACCCGGACATCCCCCTGAACTACACCTGCGAGTGTTTCCCTCCCAGCAACAGCTCGGACAATATGGTTCTGACCTTAAACCCCGACCAGTTCCTGGCAGATGGTAGCAACAAGAGTCACCCCGCCTACAGCCTGCCCTTCTTGATGAATGTGCCAGGTAGGACAAGTCAGACCATTTTAAATAATTTTAGACTTTTCTTGTATGCTTTTGGTATAGTTTTCAGACTAGAGTGATAGAAATATGATTATTGTTGGAGACAAGGTGGCCAAACGATAGAGCACGCGCCTGTTAACTGGGAGGTTGCTGGTTGCCCTTCTCGATGAAAGTGCTAGGTAGAACAGTCAGGCCATTTTAATAGTTCAAGTCTTTGCTTATGCTTAAGCTTTTGACTTGATTTAAGACTAATAGTGTTAGGGTTATGTTTATTTTGGGAAAAGGGGCGGCCAAACAATAGAGCACACAACTTTTAATTGTGAGGTTGCGGGTTGCCCTTCTTGTGGGATGTGCCAGGTTGGACAACATAATGATTAAAGACTAGAGTGTTAGGAATTATGATTAATGTGGGGGTTGAGGTGGCCAATAATAGAGCATTTTGAGTGTGTTCTTTATAGGCATATGTTAATGTAAAAATTCTTATGATTCTTTATTATGTTCTATGTATAATTGTACGTACATGTATCTGTATATAACTGTAAATACATGTATCTGTATATAACTGTAAATATCTCGTACATGCTCTCTTCACCAGCCAACCAGACGTGGAACGTTCTGCCTAACTTGACGCTCGCCTCCGTCAACTGGTCGGCCATCAATGTGACGGCAAACGTCAGCGAGTGCGAGGCCCTGGGAGGTACTCCTGTCACCGTCGGCTGCGACACTCCTGTTTACATCGCCGACGCCTTTTTCCTCTCCGTCCTGCTCTTCCTGGGGACGTACATGGTTGCCTCCACGCTGAGGAACTGCAAGACCAGCTCGTTCTTTCCTACCTTTGTACGGTTAATGTTGTGTGTTGCAAAGAATGTTTTTTATGTCTCTAGGTTAATAGGAACTGCAACACAAAAGATATGCTTGTACGTTGACAATTAGTTTCTATGTGTCATTAATACAGAGACAAAAAAAATCAAATTAGTTTTCACTCAACTGTATAATTTTCTTTCTTGGACCGAAAATCAAAATTTATTGTTACGGTCTAATAAAATAGACATATAGGTTGATGTTTAAGTGGTAGTGGTAGTAGTAGCAGTAGCAGTAATAGTAGCAATAACAGTAGCAACAGCAGCAGTAGTAGTATTCATATTGTTTATAATTATTATTATTACTACTATTATTATTATTATTATTATTATTAAGCAACTGCGGCTCCAATAACTAAAACCACTGTATCGCTGTGCATACCCCACAGGTGCGTCAGACCCTCAGTGACTTTGCCGTGCTGATTGCGATCATCATGATGGTGACCATCGACATCCTCATTGGGATCCCCACCGCCAAACTCCAGGTGCCACATACATTCAAGGTGAGGGAGAATGCAGGGAAAGTATTTTCATGAGTGTTTTTAAATTTACATTGATGAGCAGGAATAAAATGGTTTACGTCCGAGTCTTTATAAGTGGATAGAAGAAAAAAAAGAGAAGCTATGGTTTTTCTTAGGTAGACAGAAATTTTGTATTCAGTGTTTTTAAACCTGCACTAACATGAAAGAATATTTACTTTGTGTTTGAATGAAAACTAAATTTTCTTTGAAGAAAAGAAGGAGAAGCAGGACAAAAAAATAAAGTAGAGGGAGAAAATAAGGAAGAGGAGAAGAGTGTTTAGGGTAAGGCTTTAGTAGTCAGACACATGAAGTAAACCTAGATTCATGTTGAATAGCTGTATAAGAAAAACAAAAGAACTGAGATCTATCAATAAAAACTTTGGAAATGATATTAGTGAAATAATTTTTGTTTTAAAAGAGGAAACTAAAGATTCACACAGACAAACAATTTTATTCCCTCCTTATGTCTATAGAAAGTTTAATAATTTAGAAAATGATTTACGTCCAAGTTTTTATCAATGAGTAGAAGAACGGAAAGAAAAAAAGAAATTTTGAGTCGCATATGGTTTTCCTAGGTAAACAGAAATTTTGTATTCAGTGTTTTTAAACCTGCACTAACATGCACATGCAAGACTAATTTACTTTGTGTTTGAATGAAAACTAAATTTTCTTTAAAACAAAGAAGGAGAAGCAGGACAAAAAAAAAATAATAATAATAATAATAATAATGACAACAGTATGCACGTTTCCAGAATCCAATATAAAGAAAAAATAAAGAAGAGAGAGAAGAATAAGGAAGAGGAGAAGAGTATTTAGGGTAAGGCTTTAGTAGTCAGACACATGAGGTAGACCTAGATTCATGTTGAATTGCTGTTTAAGAAAAACAAAAAAACTGAGGTCTATCAGCAACAACTTTTCGAAATGATATTAGTGAAATAAGTGTTGTTAAAAGAAGAA
>RQTK01000312.1:389411-464671 GCA_003991915.1 Elysia chlorotica
TGCAACTAACGAGATAAGGCATTCTGCTTGCTAGCTGATGATTTGTACCACACTCTCCTCCCTCTCCACCAACAGAAAGGCAGTGGGTACCACCTGGACATGTTCGTCGTGGCCATCTGCATCGCCATCTGCTCGGTGCTGGGCCTGCCCTGGTACGTCGCGGCCACCGTGTCGGCCCTCGCCCACGTCATGAGCCTCAAGAAGGAGTCGGAGTGCACTGCCCCTGGCGAGAGGCCCACCTTCCTGGGCGTCAGGTGAGCGAGTTTGGGCTTAGATTTTTTCTGTAGTTTTTTAAAACAGTAAGTCCACATGTGTGAGGATTTATCTTAGACGTTCTTTAAAAAATAAATTTTAACGTCACGGTGTTAGGATTATGGTATATAATAATAATAATAATAATAATAATAATAATAATAATAATAATAATAATAGTAATAATAATAATAGTAATAATAATAATAATAATAATAATAATAATAATAATAATAATAATAATAATAATAATAATAATAATAGTTATATATTGCATTTATATAGCGCACTTCCATGAACAATCATGCTCAATGCGCTTAACAATTTCCATTAATATTATCACATTTACAAAAGTAGAATAATCATATAATGTAGACACAATACAATATTACATTCTGAGACTTATGGCAAAATGCAAGTGACATATCATTGTAAAGGTGAAAATGAGATCTATATAATTAAAATTTAAGATTAAAAATGCACTAGTAGGTTTTTGCCATATTTTATTACAAATTTGAAGAATGTATACAGTTTTTACTTATTATCTCAAAAGTAGCAAAAATTACGTATCCCAAAATAGTAGCTCAGTGATGATTTGTTAATGATCAACCAAGATAGGCTTTAAGATTTTCATGAAAAACACTTTTGTTTTATGGACTGGTAAGTGATATCCATCATGAGCATCTGCAAACCTTGGGTAGAATCTGGCTAGAAGGGGTGCCGAGGGCTCTGCTCGTCCATATAAATACAAGTGACAATGGAAGAACCTAAACATTTACTTTTAGTGTTACTGTTTGGATCCATAATAAACTTCATATAAAATTGAATAATAATTATTAATATGGAATCCCATGAGAATATTAATATAGAAATTTCATTGACTTGACGAATTCATTGTCCACAGAGAGAACCGGATGACGGCTCTGATGGTTGGGATTCTCAGCGGTTTGTCTGTTCTGTTCACGACAGCCCTGCAGGTTTGTAGACTCTCCAGTGTGATTCGTCCTTGCATGTGGGGGGGCGCGGTGGTCCTGGGGTAGAACATCGGCTTCTGTGGCTTCTCTCTCGGTGGCCCTGGTACATCGCAAAGGTCCAGGTTCGAGCCCTGGCGATTTCGCTCCCTACTGGTTGGGTCGGTGTCAGTTTAATGTGACCGGCTGAGACAGGAGTCATGGTATCCCCGCCCTGTCTCGTGTGTTGTAGCACATAAAATTGTCAGACGTTAGTCTTGGGGCCCGTCCACAATATAGCCTATATAGTGCTGATGTTGGACGTTAAACCAACCCAACAATAACAACGTCCCTGCACGTACTTGGTGTGGGATTTAATGGTCTGGTTCATGACCCTCGAACTTGGATTTACTTATATAAAAAAAAAGAATTTCAGTGTAAAATGTTGAAGCCCTAGCCTAGTCCATGTTCCAGGGATTCCTTCAATTTTGACGGTGATATCTTTGACAATGGAAGAATGTGACGTAATTTGGAATTCTACAATTATTGTGAAATAAATAGTAGTAATACAATGAGGCTTACCTGTTTTTTTCAATGCTTTTACTATGTCATTTGTGAATACAATTATGTGGACATACTCATTACTTTAAATTTCGCCTTGAGGGATTCATAGCGTACTAATCCTTTAAAAAATTCTCATCACAATAGATGTGAATTAGAAGTTTCAGTAAGAAAGAGAGAATCAAACAGGCGATTTTCAGTAATAAAAAAAAAAGATGGCAGGCGAGTTGAATAAAAGTATGTCAGTGGGTTGTGTCTTGTTATTCAATATGATCAGGGTTTTTTTTAAAGCATAAAAGTTCAGTTTTAAAAAATATAATTGGCGTCCCTGGAGAATGTTGAAAGTTATTTCCAGTTCTAGTATTGAAATGATGTTCATGTTTTCTCCGTTACTTTCAGTACATTCCGATGGCGGTTCTGTACGGCGTCTTCCTCTACATGGGAATATGTGCCCTCAAAGGCATGCAGGTATTTCACAAACAACTGTTTCTTCTTTGTTCTTGTTGTACATCGTTCTGTGTGTCTGTCATGTGATGAACTAGCACAAATGGTGGAGCATTCGTCTTCGTTACGTGAGGTCCCCGGTTTAAACTCAAGTAAAAAAATTAGTTTGTCCAATTTTGTCCCCTGCTGGTTGGGTTGGTGACAGTACGACCTGACTGTCTAAGACAGGAGTTCAGGTCTCTCCACAAGGTCTCTGTCAGACGTTAGTCTTGAGGCCCTTTCACAATTGTAGCTTATAGAGTGCTGTTGTTTGTGTAAAGCAACCAACTCAACTCAACCCACACATCGTTGGTTGAGAGGCAGTTAAAGAGGAAGTTACAATATTTTGCCTCTAGACATGCAATATTGTTCTGCATGTCTTGACTGATGGACTAAGCACTACTATAATCTATCTCCACAGTTAGGGGGCGCGGTGGTCCTGGGGTAGAACATCGGCTTCCGGCGCAAAAGGTCCGAGTTCGAGCCCTGGCGATTGCGCTCCCTACTGGTTGGGTCGGTGTCAGTTTAATGTGACCGGCTGAGACAGGAGTCATGGTATCCCCGCCCTGTCTCGTGTGTGGCAGCACATAAAATTGTCAGACGTCAGTCTTGGGGCCCGTCCACAATATAGCCTATATAGTGCTGATGTTGGACGTTAAACCAACTCAACAACTCAACAACAGCATGTCTCAACTGACTCACTAAGCACTTATTATGATCTATCTCCACAGTTCATCGATCGAATCCTGCTGTTCTTCAAGCCGGCCAAGTACCAGCCCGACACCACCTACCTGCGGCACGTGCCAATCAAGCGCGTGCACATCTTCACGCTCATCCAGCTGCTGTGTCTGGCCATCCTCTGGGTCATCAAGACGGTCGACGGAGTATCCATTGTGTTCCCCATCATGGTCAGTAGTGCTTTCTCTGTCTGTGCTCACTTTGGTTTGTAACTTTGTTTATAAGAAAGTAACATTATGCCAGTGTGTCACTTATATAAACGTTTATTTTTAAAAACAGAAAATAAACAAACACTTTGGTTTGTAACTATGTTTGTCATTTGGATCCTCATCTGAATTGACTCAAGGGGTGGGACTGGGGGGGTGGGTGTGGTTGCCCTGGGGTAGAACATCGGCTTCCGACGCAAAAGGTCCAAGTTCCATTAGCATAGAAATATGTTTGTTAAATTAGTATCTTTCTGTTTGTGAAGTCAAAATTAAAATGCACAGATTTGTTAAAGGAACTGAAAAGTTAAACTCTTCAACAATTATTGCCTGTTTCTGGGTGGTAGCATTTAAAATTATTAGACATTAGTCTTAGGACCTGTCTGATGTTAAGAAAGTAACAGACATTCATCCATACCAAGAGGGTGACAGATTTGTTCATCAATTTAAACTGTTGACTGTTGCCGCAGGTTCTGGGTGGTAGCATTTAAAATTATTAGACATTAGTCTTAGGACCTGTCTGATGTTAAGAAAATAACAGACATTCATCCATACCATGAAACCAAGAGGATGACAAATTTGTTCATTAAACTCTTTGACAGTTATTGCAGGTTTCTGGGTGATAGCATTTAAAATGATTAGACATTAGTCTTGGGACCTGTCTGATGTTAAGAAAATAACAGACATTCATCCATACCATGATACCAAGAGGATGACAGATTTGTTCATCAATTTAAACTGTTGCGGCAGGTTCTGGGTGGTAGCATGTAAAATTATTAGACATTAGTCTTGGGACCTGTCTGATGTTAAGAAAATAACAGACATTCATCCATACCATGATTCCAACAGGATGACAGATTTGTTCATTAAACTGTTGACTGTTGCCGCAGGTTCTGGGTGATAGCATTTAAAATGATTAGACATAAGTTTTGGGACCTGTCTGATGTGAAGAAAATAAGAGACATTCATCCATACCATGAAACCAAGAGGATGACAGATTTGGTCATTAACCTGTTGACTGTTGCCGCAGGTTCTGGGTGATAGCATTTAAAATTATTAGACATTAGTCCTGGGACCTGTCTGATATGAAGAAAATAACAGATATTCATCCATACCATGAAAGCAAAGGAAGACAGGTTTGTTCATTAAACTGTTGACTGTTGCCGCAGGTTCTGGGTGGTAGCATGTAAAATTATTAGACTTTAGTCCTAGGACCTGTCTGATGTTAAGAAAATAAGACATTCATCCATACCATGAAACCAACAGGATAACCGATTTGTTCATCAATTTAAACTGTTGACTGTTGCCACAGTTTCTGGGTGGTAACATTTGAAATTATTAGACTTTAGTTTTTGGTCCTGTCTGATGTTAATAAAATAACAGACATTCATCTATACCATGATATCAATATGATGTTTTCTGTTTTGTTCATTAAACTGTTGACTGTTGCCGCAGGTTCTGGGTGGTAACATTTAAAATTATTAGACATTAGTCTTGGGACCTGTCTGATGTTAAGAAAATAACAGACATTCATCCATACCAACAGGATGACAGATTTGTTCATTAAACTGTTGACTGTTGCCGCAGGTTCTGGGTGGTAACATTTAAAATTATTAGACATAAGTCTTGGGCCCTGTCTGGTGTGAAGAAAATAAGAGACATACCATGATACCAACAGAATTGCAGATTTGATCATTTAACTGTTGACTGTTGTTACGGCAGGTTCTCGGTGGTAGCATTTAAAATTATGAGACACTAGTCTTAGGACCTGTCTGATGTTAAGAAAATAACAGACATTCATCCACACCATGAAATCAACAGGATCACAGATTTGTTCATTAAACTGTTGACTGTTACGGCAGGTTGTGGGTGGTACTCGTAGCATGTAAAATTATATTAGACATTAAGTCTTAGGACCTGTCTAATGTGAAGAAAATAACAGACATTCATCCATACCATGATACCAACAGGATGACAGATGTGTTCATTAAACTGTTGACTTATGCCGCAGGTTCTGGGTGGTAGCATTTAAAATGATTAGACATAAGTTTTGGGACCTGTCTGATGTTAAGAAAAGAACAGACATGATTCATCCATACCAAGAGGATGACAGATTTGTTCATTAATTTAAACTGTTGACTGTCGTCGCAGGTTCTGGGAACGTGCTTTGTCCGCAAGGCCTTGGACTACCTGTTCACACAGCGCGAGCTCAAGTGGCTGGACGATCTCATGCCCGAGGCCGCCAAGAAGGAGAGCGAGGATGCCAAGATGAAGAAGGAGGAGGAAATGGCCCACAACCAAGAGGTAAGACTAAGACTCTTAGAGCAGAGAACATTGCTAACGTAATGGTCTATCTGAAAATCACTATTTTTTAGGAAAAATTAAAGAAATTGTTTAGTAAAAGTGTCTGTTCTTGTTTTTTTTTTACATGTAGGTGATTTTAAAATGAAGAATTTTGAAAAATTGGCTAGGCTGTCTTTCTTGTCATAGAAGAAATAGATGTGGATGTATTCAAATAATGTTAAAAATGAAAGAAACTGTTTAATAAAAGTGTCTGTTTTTTTTTTTTTTTTTTTTGAACATGTAGCTGATTTTAAATTGAAGAATTTTGAAAAATTGACTAGGCTGTCTTTTTTGCTTTTTTGTCATAGAAGAAGAGATATATGTAAGTATTTAAAGATTGTTGTGGTTGGATAGTGCTGATTTGGTCTATCTTTGAGACGTGCCTTTAACAAACGATTACTCAAACTTTATACTGAGGAATGCAATATTCATGTGTGGTCCTGACCTTACCATTGTCTATCTCTGGTGCCCATTCAGGATGAAGCGCTGCTGAGTGAAACCTACGACAAGATCATGGACATCCAGATTGACCATAACGGAGACAGGTTCAACAACATGAAGGCTGGACAGAGGTCGGTCGAATAAAATGGTCTTATGGCTGATTTGCACTGTCAAATACTGTAGATTTCTTTTTCTTTTCCCTGTCTCACCATTCCATCCCCTGTATCCCCCTTTTTGGTACAATAAACGGGAGGGGGGGGTTAGTGATAAAGCGCCTAGTCTCCCAATCGGAAGGTACCCGATTCAATACCCCATATGGGCCAAATATGTATTTGCCCAATTTCATCCCCTACTGTCTGGATCAGTGTCAGTATAACGTGTCTCTGTGTAGCAGCATGTAATATTTTCAGATATTAGTCTTGGAACGCTTCCCACAATATAGCCTATAATTATAGTACATGCCCAACTCAACTCAACCCTTCTTTCCCCCCACCTACCCCTACTTTAGGCCTACTTTGTACATTTTATTCAAGGATATCCTATTAACACTAAGTTGTGATGATTTTTCATGCCCAGTAGACCAAGACTAATTCTATTGATCCTCTCACTGTAGACGCACACCTACGGATACGGAGCGGGTGAACATCAGTGAGGAGATGGCGCGGACGGGTATCTGGCTCCAGCTGAAAAACAACTCCAAGACGGTGCTCTGTGATGAGGAGCCGAAGAACGGAAGGTACGGCACTAGTTGCCATTTAAACACAAGTTGTTCATTCAATAAGATATTAACTCGCAGCTTTATAACAATAATTATTATAATAAAATAATATATTGCATTTATATAGCACACTTCCATCAATGCTCAATGCGCTTCAAATAAAATATAAAAATTTAAAAAGGAGAATATTGCAACACTTAAGCCTCATTGCCAAAGTTTTCTTTTCAATCCACAATTAATTATTATTGAGCAGATATATATTTCAATGGTATTCAAAGCAATTATGGCTAAATTTTCCAGAATCACTTTTGAGCTATGGCTCCTTCAAAATGCACAGTACCCTGCCTTATTCTCAGGGTGTCATTTTTTCTATTTTCCTTTCAGCCGCCACCGAAAGAAGAGGCATTGCAACGGGCGCCACCATTGCCGGTCGAAAAAAACGGAGGATGTCGCAGCAAAGGAAGAGGCGGATGTTCCTGAAGAAGGAGGAGAGAAGAAGAAGACGACGTTTTACATGGGTGAGGAAGAGGAGGAACAGAAAGTTTGAGGACGGAGGACAGATTGGCACCTACTGGTTGGGTTGGTGTCAGTATAATGTGACCGGCTCAGACAGGAGTCCAGGTCTTCCCACACAGTCTTGTGTGTGGCAGCACGTAAAATTATCAGACGTTGGTCTTTAACTCTTGGGGCCTGTCCACAGTATAGTCTAAATAGTGCTAAGCAACCCCCTCCCCCATAGACCAATTAACACTTTATTGGTTTAAGTAACTTGTGATGATTTTTCATGCCCAATAGACCAATGTACACTTTATTGGTTTAAGTCACTAGTGATGAATCACCCTCATTTTGCTCCAGTATAAATTCTCTCAATTCAATAAAACTGAAGGCTTTAAAGCACACAAATAAACTTAATTAAGAAGAAGTACATCATTCCTAGTTTGCTTTAATATACTACTAACAGGTGACATTAATTTGGGGTGTTGTTTTAGATCCTTAATCCGGTACACTGCTGTACCGGTTCGTGAAAAAGTTCAGTAAAAAAAAAATATCATCCAGTTGGCATCACTGTTTTACATGCCCAGTAGACGAAGGCTAATTCTATTGGTCCTCTCTCACTGTAGACGCACGCCTACTGATACGGAGCGGGTGAACATCAGTGAGGAGATGGCTCGGACTGGTATCTGGCTCCAGCTGAAAAACAACTCCAAGACGGTGCTCTGTGATGAGGAGCCGAAGAACGGAAGGTACGGCATTAGTTGACATTCAAACACAAATGGTTTATTTAATAAGATATTAACTCCCAGCTATATAATAATAATTATTATAATAAAATAATATATTGCATTTATATAGTGCACTTTCATGAATGCTCAATGCACTTACAATGAAATTTAGAAAAAAATTTAAAGGAGAATATTGCAACAGTTAAGATTCATTGATAAAGTTTTCTTTTCAATCCCCAATTAATTCTTATTGATTCTCTATGAGCAGATATATTTTTAGATGGTATTCAAAGCAGTTATGGATATATTTCTCCAGAAGCACTTTTGAGCTATGGCTCTTAAGTCTTTCAAAATGCACAGTACTCTGCCTTGTTCTCAGGTTTCATTTTTCTATTTTTCTCTCAGTCGTCACCGAAAGAAGAGGCATTGCAACGGGCGCCACCATTGCCGGTCGAAAAAGACGGAGGATGTCGCAGCAAAGGAAGAGGCGGATGTCCCTGAAGAAGGAGGAGAGAAGAAGAAGACGACGTTTTACATGGGTGAGGAAGAGGAGGAACAGAAAGTTTGAGGATGGAGGACAGATTGGCTGCTTAGTTACAATCAACAAAATTTAATAAATCATTTTAAATGTGTAGCTGACTGCGTGCTGCTGAAGGCTGAAGCTTGACGTCAGGACCAAGGACGGAGAAGTTGCCGGAATCGGTCACGGAGAAAACGGTCGACTCTCGGAGTGCTGGAAAAAGAGATCTGAGGAGGGGTAGAATATTTTCGGCCGAAGAGAGTGGCCCTGTAGTGTTGCTTTAAAGCCGACTTTGAATTGTTATATTGAAGTGTTTATTTTTTTTCATTTTAGCTTCTCATAAGTGCCTTATCTGTACGCAAGGGCATTTATTACTGACGCTTCGACAAGCAATAATTGTTTTGTAAAGTTGATTTATATATTACATATACACGCAAAAGTAGCGGGCTTAGTTTGTTTACAACATGGTTGGAAGGTTGAAATGCTATTTGTTTCAAGGGCATTAAAAGAAGTTGTTTTGAGTAAGATAATTTTATGCATATTTTAGCTTTTAGACTTTGAAAGATTTTCCTTGGATTATTAACGACTGCATAGAAATGGATAGTTTATTTGTCTATCCACTAAAATTAATTTGAATCAATTTTAATGGATGATTTTGAAAGTCAAAAGTCCTTACAATCCTCAGGTTTCATTTTTACTTTTTTACTGAAAAAAAAAAAGACTACCTAATTCTCATCAATTTAAGACTTTACCTAATTCTCATCAATTTTTTTTAACTTAAGGATTTCAATGCTTTTTTTTTCATTTGAAAGTATGCCTTGCAAATTTTGTTTGTATATACTGCGACTATGCGCAAATGAGAAATTGAGCAAAATGTAGAAAACCTGTGGTTGTGTGTCTTTCATTCGATGTTCAACGCCCATTTTGCAGGTGTTGATACAGGAACAACACCTTTAAGTTATTGCTACCATTCTTTTAATCCTGCTTTGCTTTTAAAATACTAAGGTTAACATATAACCTCTGATTTGACGTGTCTTTATGCTTCAGATCCTCTTTTGTCCTATGAGAAATAAGTTCATGTAGTTTTTTACCTGCAGAATTTGAGTCTTGGCTCCTCAACTGAAAGTGGTGAAACTTAGTCAACAGAAAGTGCTCTACAAAAGAGTTTGTAAACAGATATTCTATGTTTCTTTTCTTTTTCATCGTTTTATTCATCTCCTCCTCCTCCTACTACTTCTACTACTCCCTGTCCTCCTCTTCCTTTTTCTTCTTCTTCTTCTTCCTCCTCCTTCTTCCTCTTCTTCTTCTTCTTCTCTTCTTCTTCTTCTTCCTCTTCTTAGCTCCAGCAGCCTGTAAGAGCTCTCCGACCAGCCAACAGCCTTGAAAAAATTGTTTAGGTCTTATTATAAGTTAAGAAAGATATGTTTTATTAAAGAGCACAATGAGAGGAGATGCATGTTAAGCTTTGATGCTGAATGTCGTGAATTGTATCTAATATAGAAGCATGTGTAAAGAAATGTTGATAAACGATTAATGGACCAAATATTCCACAATTTTTTTTTATTTAATTTTTATGTTATGAATTAATTTTGTAAAATATATAATATATACATAAACCTTTGCCTACATTGATAATCAAAGATTTATTAAATATTTGTAAATACTAGGAAAAACAATGGAAACAAGTCAGAATTAGTGTTTAAAAAGTATAGTGTCGATCCTTTATTGTCAGACAATATGGTTTTTTTTTTAGGAGAGCTAGGAGAGATGTAGGAAATGTTAAATTACGATAAAGCTTTGCTTTCTGTGACCACCGACAACGCATTCTTGTGATAGAAATTTAGAAGTTATTTGAAGCAGCTCTCAAGACACAGTAGCAATATTTGGAACCATCTCATCAACTCCACCCATCGTTGTTCAATAAAGTCAATGCTCATGTTAAATTTGCTTACTGCCGGTATTCAGGTGTTTTATCTTACTGCTGATCTGGGCTGAATAGATTTCACCTACAGTGCCAATCAAACTGCCAAAGGATTCAAGACTGCGTGTTCAAATAGCCTTAGTGCGACAGACATTATTGATGAAAAATTCATTGTTGATGAAAATTGTGTTTATTCTGTATCGATCAATGCAAGCCGCCATCAGATGCCATCCCTGATGGCTGTGACAACCTTCAGGGATTTGTACCAGTTTTATGTTATAAATAAAAAATATCTCTGGGGGTTAGGGGCGAACTGGCTCAAGTGGTCTCCAGATCAGAAGGTCCACAGTTTGAATCCCACGTTTGGTAAAAAATTTGTCTGATTCCGTACTCTATTGGTTGGGTCGGTGTCAGTTTAATGTGACAGGCTGAGACAGGAGGCCAGGTCTCCCAGCCCTGTATCGAGTATGGCAACATGTAAACTTGTCACACGTCAGCCTTCAGACCCGTTGGATGTTTAGCAACAAAGCAACCGAACATTTACACTTCAGGCCAGGATTTCCTCTTCGGACTTCTTTGTTCCTTATATTACAATGGACATACAATATGCCAACAAACCCTCCTCTGTGAAGCCAATGTAGATCTTTGTAAGTATATCTCTGATGGAATGCTGAGACTAACATTAACATTTATATGGTATTCAGGAGATTATAAACATTTTAGTACAAAAAAAACGTGTTTTAAAAAGGTTCTCAAATTGTGTAGTCATGAACAAAATATTTCAAGAATGAAATGAATAGTTCAAGTTCTAAATACTACATACTAAAATACAGCAGATATAATGAAGGTTCATTATTATTGTTTCGGAGAATTTATACAAGTTAAAAATTTCATTATTATTATCATTATAACATGCAAAAACTATTTTTTATTTCAAAATCATTTTTAGTTCAGCTAATATTGGATTGAACTTTGGGAAAAGTGATTGTAAGAAAGATTAAATTGCCGTCTATAACCAGGTTTCTTTTGTTATTGTTTATACTTTATTTATATACATGTACATTCTTCTGTAAATAGATTAAGTACCTGTGTTAAACTTAAAATCAAAACTCATATATTTCATAACTCATTATTATATATTGTGTTTTAAATTAAGTTATCCAAATTAATAAAAACATTCTGGAACAGCTGAAGAAAAATCGCTGTTCTTTTTTACTAATTATACCATACCACACTTATGTAAGCTGTGAAATTCAGTAAGCTAACTTCCTAGTATTTGGTTTCTAAATTGAAGGTTAGGACCCGTGCCTTTATTTAAAATAAATTATAGCAAAAAAATGGGATAAAACATTTTTATTTACTACAAACAAATAGCTGATTCACTCCTAAAATTGTGTTATGCCCTTTTCGATTGCTCTCCACCTCTAATGGGCTATAACTGTTTCAACACCAAATCAGCTGAATAGATCAATATAAATTTGAAGGTGTCAATATGCGACAATATGAGTCCTCTTGGAAAGGTTGAGGAGACAGATTAGCTCAGTACTCAGTAGGCGTGCTGAAAAAGTTTCTCTTATCAGAGGTGCCTGTTTTGATTTCTTGATGCGCTTGCCTTGTTTCCTTCTCGTTAGGTCGGTTTCAGTATAATGTGACTGGCCACCTCCTATGTATCTTGATTTGGGATTCCATCCCTGGATGAAACCCTTTTTTGGGAACCTAGGAGACGTTTAATAAGGGCAGGACTTCAATTTCTCTGACAGAAACGTTCCCTTAAGCCTTGGCCATCGTTTAGTTCTTACGCATCAAGAATCATGAAAAAGTGACAAAATATGTCTTACTGTATAAACTAATAAAGATAGAAGACAAAATTTTGCAGATTTAAATACTTCAGCTTTTTATCTTTTAAATGAAATGTCCATTTCACCGCATACATGTACACAATGTGAATCTGTTGAGTTTGTTTTCTTACCTGGCAACAATATCATTTCACATGACGATTTATATTTACAATGTGTAAATATCCTGATACTCTCCAAGCCATTACTGAAACCAATGATTTTCTTGCCTGTAAAGTATTCTGCATAATATTTTAGATTGTATCCCTGGCTGATATGACATTTTTATGTTTTTTTTCCTTTAAAGTTCATGTAAAATATTTTCTCGTTTTTAAGTTTGTTATTATTAATTGTAAAATAGGCAAGAGTGTGGCAACTGTTGTGTATCAAGATGCCAACACTGTAGGCCTACAATCTCCATGTAGTCAAGAAGAATCATTTAATCTGGAAGTTGGTCAATGTAACATGTATTTAGTGCTGCATTTGTTGATACTAGTTGCTTTTTAGTTTATGTTTGTTTTAATGAAGGGCTGGGGGTGCGGTGATCTAGGGCCTGTCTCGTGTGTGGCAGCACATAAAATTGTCAGACGTCCGTCTTGGGGCCCGTCCACAATATAGCCTATATAGTGCTGCTGTTGGACGTTAAACCAACCCAACCAACCAACCAACCGGGAAGCAAAAGCAAGGTCATCACCCCGCAACAGATCAAAGAGGGCAGAAATATTTGGCATTAAGAGTGCCATGAGAAGAAAAGTCTATTGAAAAAAAACATATATATGTGTGTCAAGCATGTAGCAGTAAAATTAAGTCTATTGAATGATGACCTTTTGGACAGGTTTGGAAACAATGTCAAGATGAACGATATTTCAACTTTCGTCAAACTTATTAAGTAATGGTTAAAGAAAGTTTTAAGTCTATTGAATGATGACCTTGACAGCTTTGGAAACAATGTCAAAATGAACGATATTTTCAAACTTATAAAGTAATGGTTAAAGTTTTACGCGTGAGATAGATCGAACTACGTAAAAGTAAGCACTTTGCATGGAGACTGAGGCTCACATCAATGAAGTTCTTTGTTATACATTTTTATTATTGTAAACATATTCTCGTTGTATCTGAAATGCTATACTCAAACCGTAGATTCAGCTTCATGTATCTGCATCATATAAAGCATCGCCTTTTGAAAGTATTCACTACCAAATGGCAAATACATGTATATTTTGAATATTTTACATCATTCCACAGTTGAAGTTAAGGTAACGATTTTCTTAGATGCCTTGTGTCATTTATTTTTTGTTGGGGGGGGGTTACTGCAGGCTCCCTAGATGTCTTTCTGGCATTTTTTTAAGAAGAAAAAAAGTTAATTAACTTGCAGCTATACAAAGAGGAGGAAATGCAGAAATGTTACAAAATTCTGTGTAAACCTTTCCTGTCAATGTGTAAGGGCCTGTGAGCTTTTGCATGGCAAGTCATTATTATCATCATATATTTCAGATCTATCTCTGTGTGCGACAAAATTTTAACGCTGTCAGACTCAGACGTTAGTCGTGGACCTGAAAATGATATAGCCTTGTTGCTGAGAATAGATGTAACAAAACTAACTAACAAATGGAATCGAACTAGCCACATGATTCATTCAAAGTGCAAATGTCATGCCTTTCCAAAAGTCAAAGCTGTGCAGGAAGATTTTACTCACAAGAGATATGAGTTGGATGCAAAGCACACAGGTGTTTTTTTTTTATTTATTTCATTTTGAATTTGGTGATTTCATTTTATATGCTTCTTTTTTCTATTCTTTAAATCAAATAATGTACAAAATATTACTAGTTCAACTTAAAGCTTGTCAGTTGAAAAGTCTTGACTGAAACTGGATACTTTATCCTGAAATTATGAACAAATATGCGAAAACAAAAATCTTTAATAGACTTTGAACAAATAGAGCATTGGGGTCTCAGCTCCCTAAGAACAACTAGCTACTCTTCTCTTTTGATATATATCTCTTTAATAAAAATCTTATCGTATAATTTGAGAAACGCTTCGACATATTCAGATGTATACATTTCTTTACAATTTGACACAGCTATTCGTTTTTGTTACTTAATACATATATTAATTTCAAGCTGAAAGCTGAAATCCCTAGAGTGTAAAAAAGGCAATAAGTTGTGTTTTGTTATACTTACATTGAAACTGATTTTATTGAAGTGTATGACTTAACTTGTTTAAACTTCGTGCCTGTTAGATCTGATCTGGTTCAATAATGATATGGGTGTAACATAATTATTTACATGGACTCAAATAAAACCAAAAATATTATGCATATCAGCTTTTTCTTGGTGTCTGAATTTGTGTTGTTATCTGTCGGTCTTGTATCTATATTAATTTGGCCTTGGTGCTGACTTTGGATGTTAAGACACTAGCTCAAACTGCATCTATATTGCACCTTTCTCTCTGGCTCAAAGTTATGCTTTTCAAAGTCAGCTCAAGATAGGATGAACATTATTGTTTATAAACTTTATTCCAATTGTGTTTTGTATCTATTAACACCAGCAGTGGATCTGTTGGATGCAGTAACTAAAAGAAGATTAAAATAAAGACTCATATGACATTAAATTGTGGATTCAAAAGACTCGGTATCTACACAAAATAATTATCTAGTCTGATCGTTGTATATATGATTTAGATGTGAACAAGCTTGGGAGACAGAAAAAGTGAATTGGTTTGAATTGTATTTTGGAAAAAAGGCTTTTGGCCCATACATCGTAGAAATAAACATAATAATAATAATTATAATAGTAATAATAATAATAATAATAATAATAATAATAATAATAATAATAATAATAATAATAATAATAATAATAATAATCTTAAAAAACAGAGTGCAAACTACACATGCGTTTGCTTGTGTATATTTGACTCTGCGGAAAAGTACACGCCGTCGAACAGAAATAATTCCAAGGACATACGCATGGAAAAAATCCTTCGTCTGTACAGTCCCTTTGTGAAGTTTCTGTTGCGATGCCCAGTTGTGTCTCCCCATTTCACACGAACAGGTAAAGTGTTGGTTTTCATTTGGGGGGGGGGGATCTTTTATTTTATACTCAAACTGAAAACTGAATAATTTATTGCTTTAAGTTTGTTGCCAACATTTAGATCATATCTCTCTACATTATATAAAGTCATCTACATTATATAAAATCAGGCTATTTTGGGTAACCTAACCTAAAGCTTGAAATGTTTTCCAGTATTTAATTTGAACACCATCTATAAGACGTATAACTTTTTCTTTTTTTTTTTCCAAGTAAGTCAAGCCAATCTCAGCTCACGCGGAGGTTTTTTAACACATTTTTTCTAGAGTCGGTATGGCGTATGCGCTATTTTTTTTAACAAACCGGTTACCAAACAGCCTACGAAAACATACTAGCCTATTTATTTGAACTTTGGCCCTTAGGCCTATTTCACTATTTCATCTTCAACGTTATAATTCACACAAAGTGTCTTCTGTAGAACCAAAACTATTTAGCTGCGTGATTTATATTCGAAGAAAGGTTATTGTTTGACGCTTGGGGTAGTCTTCATTTTTTAATATAGGCGCTGTAAAAATTCATAATGAACATTATCCCTCGTGTGTATAGGACATCGGATTCGTTTGTGTGTTATTTTTTAAAAGACATTTGAAATTTAGCCCCCGTGATTGAATAGAAAATGATATTCATGCTTGGGTTGATTTTCACCAGAACAAAGACTGCATTAACCACAAACAAGGGCCGTAGAGATAAGACACCCACTACATGTACCCGCATTTAAACATAATTTAAGCCTCGGTTTGATTTGAATAATTTTTTTTTCAATTTCAAGCTAGAGGAATCATAGTGAATGAGAGCACAGCGATGTGAGTGGTGATAGCTATATCGATTTTAGTCAGGGTATTTTCATTTGTTTAGCTTTACGGTAAATTTATAAAAGTTATTGAACAGTGTAGAAACTCACCGAGGCGGTAGATTACAAAAAGAGTCTTCAGAGAAGAATCTCCCTGTCACAAGTTAACATATTAATACTATGAAATATCACCTCCAACGTTATCAGAAAGTATACAGTCAAGGCAAAAGTTAATCTGAAGTTTTCTAGCTGAGATTATCATTACTTCTCACCAGTTGGTTTCTTACTCTACCGTAAGCCAGCAGCAAACAGGGGGTCTTATAGCTCATACCCATAATAATTGCGAAAAATGCATGGCATAGCAGGGACATTAGCCAGTCTTGTTATTAGGTCAGTGGTAGACTAAACTAAGCCTACAAATTGAAAGTTAAGGTGGGCCAGGCTTGGCCAGATTTCGATAACATGCGACGTGCGATTGTTGAAAAAGGCTCTTTTTTGTTTTTGTTTGTGGTTGTATTTTTTTGTTGTTGTTGCTGTTTTTGTTGTTACTCCATATTCATGATGTACTCTGAAAATAAACTTTCTGATATTTTAACAAGGTAACAGGCCCTAGTGTCAAGCGTTTATTTTTATAACCACACAAAACAACGCAGTCTGGCATTAGCTATTAGATTTCATTTTAATCATTAAATTAATTCCTTAAATTTTAGGCCTTGGCTATTACCTTATTAGGCAAAATAAAATCTAGCAGACTAGCACTTCAGCTAAAACATTTTACTGAGAGGATTCCTTAATCCTTACTGAGAGTTAAGTAATAATACAAGCAACACGCCATAGCGAATGAGCTTATTGTTAGATCTAGATCTAGTTTCGTCGTTTTATCTCATGGTTGAGGTATAAAAATTGCAACTCACAGTGGAAAATGACCGGTAAGATTGCTATGTAGATCTAGATCTAGGTTCTGCTTGAAAAACCGGCCGTCTAGATTAGACAATGGGATGTATTATGATGTACTAATCTAGATCTAGATTGTAGAATCTAGTCAAGACGATTTTTAGGGTGTTAAATGGATATTAACCCTAAGAAAGCAATTATGTACATTCTCCCCTCTGAGACTTCCTTCTTTCTTTTCTTGTCTGATTCAACCTTATTCACTCACATGTACATACCCCCGCCTCCCCTTCCCCACAATAAAAAAAACCCAACAAGGGGTATAAATGACACCTCTCTCCTTTTACAGTAGACTGAGTGTAGATCTAGATTTATACATTCCTTTTATTGATGACTTAACAATTCATTTCCCATCTTTTCTGTCCTTTTAATTTTTCTTCTAGATTTCTTTCTCCCATTTCCATAGATTCTCTAGATCTACTTATAATAGAATCTTTGAAATGTCATGAGGGAGCTCTTAGTCAAATTTAACCCTTTTAACACTATGCAATAATTGCCTATATGTGCCAGAAACACAATGAGTAATTTAGAGAAATTTTAGACCTATTTTGAAATGCCATTTATATAGACATACTTTGTAATATATACCAAGTGTTGCATATCATTGGAAAGGTAATTGAAAAATCTATAACATATGATCCGGGAAAAAAAATATGAATAATTATGTATGCAAATTAGCTAATTTGAATATCTAAAAATAGAAAACGACATGCTAAAAAATAGACAAAAATTGATATTTTGACTCAAATAAACATTGTATTACCCACCAATATTTTTCTTTATTGCTTTTTACATTTGTGCTTGTCAATACAAGTTCCATGCAGCCCTTTGTGATACTTATTGCAGGCTGTACGGGCCCTTTTGCAACCACCAGGTTGTTTTCGATCTGAGCATACGCCTCTTTTTCTTTGTAAATCAGGTTCTAACCCAAGGGTCTGCATGTCTTAGATCTAGATCTAATTCTACCTCACTTTTGACTTTCACCTTCTACTTCTTCTGAACTACTGACATCATCTTCAAATTCATCTACAGCAAAATCAGACTCATCTGAAGTTAGATCTATATCAGGGGAATATTCCTCCATCCTAAAATCACTATTGTAAGCAGAAGTTAGAGCTCAAAATCGTAACAACTTTTCTGGCCCAAGTGGAATACTTTTTTTGTCAGAACCGGAAGTGCTTGGTCATAAAAAAGGCGAACAAATCATATTATTAAACGTTCAAAACGTACTTCATTTGTATAACAATTCAGGTCCACATTAAAATGGTCCAATCTCAGGGCCGATGTATCAGCCCTATCGTTGTCTTGACACCGGACATGTTGGCCGATATATCGGCCCTGTCGTGTTCAAAGGGTTAAAGATATATAGATCTAGTATAGATTCTATACTATTTCTTGAAACTAAATTTCTAGATGTAAGATTATCGATCTAGATTCAATATATAGATGAATTTTAATAACTTAATAAATTTTTCAGTCTTTTTGTAACAAACATACATGTAGGCTAGATCTAGATTTAGGTCTTGATCGAATTGTTGACGTCAATCAACCGAGATAGACTCTCGTCTTGTCTCTTTTCTTTGTCTCCACCGAAAAGCCTTGTCATTCTTCTTCATGCCACTGGATTTTATCCCTCTCTAGCTAAAGTAAAACCATTCTTGTGCTTGTAAACTGTATGAGATCTAGACTCTAGATCTTACAATTTTGTACAAGTGTACAAGTTAAGACCGCCTTTTCCACTGTTTATAGAAGGTGGACAAAAACCGGCGTTCTTTTCCACCGCTCATGAAGGGTTAAAAACCCACGTCTCTTTACACTGTATAGGGCCCAGATAAGTTATATGTTCCATACCGATAGTTTAAACTGAAACGTTTTTGTTCAAAGATGTTTGACTAAAATATGTTCATGATAAGCGGAAAGCAAGTTGGGCATGGATTTACTTTTGCCCTTTTTGCCTTTGGTTGCAGTTTTTTTTACAGAGACCCATGGAAGGGTGAAATGGGGGTGCTTTCATTGATTTGAAAGGTTTCACGAGTCAACATTTTTGATTAAGACCTAGATCTAAATCTGACTGTAAGCTGTGAACTGAAATGTGTAAAATGCCTGCATTTTGATCGTATACTACTATGATGACAAAGAAGAAAACAGTCTCAAAGCCAATCTGTGGTTTTTTTTTAGACTGACTATGATCAGTGAAAAAAAAACGTTTTTTGTTTTACACCGTCTATAAATGGTGGAAAGGGACAGTGCCACAAATTAAGTTGCACATCAAGAAAAACATTTCAGATGTTATGTTTGTGTCAGAATGTCTGCATGGAAGTAATAAGATAACTTTATTTCTTCTCTTTCTTTTAGAAAGCCATTTAATCTTCTTGCATTTAACATGCTTCATTCTTCTGATTTCTAATTTCCACACTGTATTGATCTTAGTTACATTACCTGTAGAACTAGATTTACATTTGTTGATGTTATTGTTACTCTTTCAGAATTCATTGATGTTGGAAAAGAGCAAAGGGCTTTAGATGCATTGTATGATGTCATCAAAAGCAAGAAACACAGAACATGGCAAAAAACCCATGAACCGATTATGGGAAAGTACCTCAAGCTTTGTGTGGAGTTGCGGAAATCCCACATTGCTAAAGAGGGGCTTTACCAATACAAAAATATTTGCCAACAGGTATGCTTTCTATCTACATTAAAAATCTATTCAAGGTCAATTCATCTAAGTAGGTTTCTACATTGGACCATAGTTATTGATTTTCAAATGATCACATGCAGCTCTTCCATTTAAATTATGCCTTTTTTATATATAACAAAATCGAAAATGACTAACTTTGAAAGGATTAGCTTTATATGAGCAAAATGATCAGACAATAGCTTTGCCTTGATTAGAAATTTATATTATTTTCATCGTTCATGTGTTATAACGGTGCATCTTTAAATTTGTTTGTTTGATTGTTTCCAGGTAAATATCAGTTCTCTTGTAGAAGTTGTTAAGAACTACATTTCTCTTGCTGAAGAAAAGACTGAGGCAGCTAGAAAAGAATCACACCAGACTGTAGTTGACATTGATGACCTTGACCTTCCAGATTCACCTGAAAGGTTTGATATGCATCTATATTATTTTTGTGTAATCCATTCTTTTCTTTAAAAATAGCTATTTATACTTTTTCTATTATTTTAAAATCATACTTCTTTCATTTATCATGGAAATGGTGAGGCTTCGAAGGTTAAACAGGGATCAGTTTTCCTCGGATATGCACACTGTCCCGGAAAAAAAATTTCGAAACCCGATCAGCACTACCTTTGATTAAAAAAAACATACTTTTTTTTAAAATGTTCCAATTCAGGGGTGGGGATTTTTTTTTTTACCTGAAGAAAAAAACCCAAAAAGCAAACCTCAGATATAGCGAGGGCCGAAAGTTCGTTAATAAAAATGATTAAAATTATATACTTCATATTTTCTTGGTAACTTCTGTACAATCCAGAACATAAGGGAAAAACCCAATTTGCCGCCAATTGTCAATTCAAGATGATACCTCTAAACAATCCGATCAGCCGTTTTCTACTTATCTAAGGCGAATAGATGGCATGGTTATCTCAATGGGATGAGTTTGAAGACCAAATTATATAAATGTTACGCGCAATGGGCTCGAATTTTTGATGGAAGCAAAAAGAAAATTTTCATCCGCAATCGACTGATGGCAGTTTGTGTAAAAACTTCTTTGAAGTCCAAAATTTAATGCGCATCAGATTTATACTTTAGATCTAGACTATTTCTGGGTGCAGATCGACCGTGGACCTTTAAATTTTCTTTTTAGGTCTACGATTTCAGTAATAATCTATCGAGGTATTAATAGTCTACAAGGCTTGAGAGGTCAGCAATTGGGTCATTCAAGCGTTTTTTATCTGTTCATTTTGCGAGGTTGTGATAAGGACGAAATAAAGAAAGAGGACTCAAATCTGGGATGTTCCAATCCGTGGAGCTTTAACTAAGTAGCCAGAAGGAAAAGTAGTTTGAGTCAATTGTGAACATTGATGTAAAAGGGAAATCACAGTGCACCTGCTCTCTAAACTTCTTTGATGGCCATATTTAGGAGCTAAAATTACAAAATTTCTTCAGCTTCAGAGGGGGGGGGGGGGGGTGTTGGCAATCTGTGATAAGCTTTTGAAGACTAACTACTAAGCTGTTTTATTGTAATTTTCTTTTTATAGAAGGGTGACAATTCCGTTCATTTCGCCATAGTTAAAAACAGGTGCACAAATAAAATGTCTGGATTCTACAGTAATTAAAGGCTATATTTGAAAGCTTTAGCATGACAATAACATGTACAAGTCTAAATGTCGTACAACGTGGATATTGTATAAGTCACGAATGAGATTCAAGAGGATTGCTAAAATGTGGATAATATAAGGGTCTATTGGGATGTTTTCTGCTTATTAGAACATTACTGACAGGGCTGATTAGCTGTTGTAAATCTGTTCAAGTTATACAGCAAAGTTAAGGGGTTGGACATTTTTTTTCACTGTGATCCCTGGTTGGATTCTTGTTCAGCTTGTTGCTGAAAGCTGTGAGTGGTGAGGATCTTCAGGACCGCACAGACAGGGCTATTTTGACACCATGGGTGAAATTTCTGTGGGAGTCCTACAGGCAGTGTCTGGATCTGCTCCGCAACAATTCAAGGGTGGAGAGCCTCTACCAATATATTGCTCAGCAAGGTATCGGATCGTTATAATTTCTATCTTTCCAAATAAGAAAGTGCCTTATGAATTAAAGTCAAGGGCTGTTGTCTTTTAAAAATCACATTAAAAAAAAACTAAAACCCTTTTGTTCAACTTTATAACGACAGTTTTTTCATGTTCATTCAATTTTTGTCTTGAGTAAGACATTTTTCTTGTTTTTGTTCTGAGCTGTAATTGTTTGTAACAAACTCTGTAGAGCAAGTAGAAGGTTATTAATTGTGCTCTATGCGGATTTCACAAAATAGGTACACAGAGTCTGATGTCCGTTACTATGTGCCTTTCACCCCTTTGCACAAAACAATGCCAGATATTTCTGAAGCGTGCTCTTCTGAACGAATCAGCCTCTTAAAGCAGAACAATGTTGTTTATGGTTATCATACAACGGTTAATTGCGCAACCAAAACCTGAGTAGAAAAAATGTGTTCAAGATTTTAGATCTAATATGAAATTCAGCACCTTCATTTTGTCATTACTCCCAGTTGCACCGCACTTGCAAGATGGACGAATTAGCTCAAGTGGTAGAGCATCGGTCTTCAAAAGGAGGAATATATAAAGAGAATACAGAAGAAAAAAGAAGGGAGAAGATAATTTCATTGAATATATAAATAATGGAGGAAGCAAAAATAAGATTCACTGATAGCAAGAAAAAAAGTTCCCCTTTAAAAAAGAATCAGCTTACAGACAATTACACAGTATTCAACCTTTTCATATGAACGAGTACCCCAGCTTGTGTAACTATGTTGCTGAATTTTTTCCCCTATCCAAAATTGGGATATATCTGGGTTCATTTTGTGAAATCCGCCATATAAGCACAATCCTTAGAACTATAAACTTGAATGTTACAAGTTTTAAGCGATTTAATTGTCACCATTAAAATTTAAGTCTAGTAATAACTTTTTCTCTCTTTCAGCATTCAAATTTTGTTTGAAATATTCAAGAAAGACTGAGTTCAGGAAGCTTTGTGACAATGTAAGTTTATGATCAGTGGTAATGTAGGAAAGTATTTAGTTTTGAGGTATTTCATCAACTAGTCCAAAAAGCTTTAAGCGAGTGGTGTTATGCTTGAATTGAAATTAACAAATAGTTGTCCTTTTTATTGAAATTGTTAAAAACACAGGGCTCTTATATGTTTAACTCAATCCCACCTATGTCAGTGTAGCCCAAGCAAGTCCCTGCCCCTAAGAGAAGGTACATTAAAAAAAAAAAAAATTGGATGTGAACTAAAAAGATAAAATTATGAAATAAGGTGGGGAAAAAAATGAGACATAATGCTGGTGGATCTCTGTCACATCAGAATCTAGGGTTTGGTAAAATAAATTCACCAAATTTAATTTCTGGGTCTATCATTCACCCCCAACTCCAACATAGATCTACATTCTCACTCCATTCATCAGCTGGACCTGGATCGACACTGAGTCCTTACCCTCTACCGCCATCTCATCATCTGCATCTCTCTCCCAATCGTCATTTTTATTGTATTCAGGGGATCACCCATAGAACTCATAGCTTGGGCTTGAAATTGTTCACAATCGATAAAAAAACCCGGCGAAGTTTAAACTTAAAAGTTCGTTTTTAGATCTAATCCTGGGCTAAACACGAACTAAAAAAAACAACTAAACAAAGCTTGAAGTGAATAGTAAATGAGGTTTACCGGAGATTACCGTAAGTACAAAGTTATGAAAGTAAACACGTCGAAATTAAATGTTTAATTTTTGTTTGATCTTCAGCTGCGCACTCACTTGGCCCATATTCACAAGCACCAGCATCAGCAAACAGCTATTAATCTGAACAACCCCGAGTCTCAAGCCATGCATCTTGAAACCAGGCTGGTTCAACTGGACAGTGCTATCAGCATGGAGTTATGGCAGGTAGTTGCTCTATTATATTCTTTTAGATTCCTGCTTCCATTTTACTAAGAAAAGTTAACACTTCATTGTTTCTATTACACAAATATTTTACATCCATCCCAGTATCATAAGAATTGACAAGTAATATACTCTGATAAAATACTTGTCCTTGGTCTCAGTGGTTTTAAAAATTGTTCTTTGATAAGTGGGGGAATGGAGCGTTTAAAAATAATAGATAACATAAGCATGTTATTGGGAAAGTTTTGATTTTGGAACATTGAAACATATTTGCTGCATTAGGCCAAAAGATGGTCTCCCGTGCTCATGCTAATTTCTGTTGCATTTCTTTTTTTAAATTTTTTTTATTTCTTCAATCCATTAAAAAGTAGCACTTGAATTTCTTAAATTCAAAATTTGGATAGCGCTGTGTTGTAGGTCCTATAAACAACATTGTGTTAGTCTTGTAGTTGTAAGGTTTTCAAAGGAAAAAAAAGCTGTGATTTTGTCACAGATTCACTCCTTCTGCTGGGCATCTTGATGAGAGGTGCTCCCTTCTTTTTGTTTAAACTTTTTGCTATTATTCTCTGTAATGGCCAGTCACACCAACAGATTCAAAAGCATCATCTGGTTGAAATAATAGGAGAGGGGGGAAATATTTGAGGGATGGACGCACCACTGTTCTTTGCATGTGGAAGGAAGAAAGATTTATGATATTGGCCTATGAAGCTTTTTGACGTGTGCGTTATAATCTTTAAGGTGTACAATGGCTTAAGTTATAGTATAAATAACTATTGAAATGCTTTACTACCCTTAGAGCAATCTTCATCTCACGATGAAAATAGTTTACAAAACTTGGTGTGTTTATTTTTACTTGCAGGAGGCTTTTAAAGCAGTTGAGGATATTCATGGACTTATTACCCTATCAAAGAAACCACCAAAGCCGTCACTTATGGCAAATTACTATCAAAAGTTGGGCTTGGTTTTCTCCAAGTCTGGGAATCACCTTTTCCATGCTTGCACCTTGCACCGCTTGTTCAACTTGTCAAGAGAGCAAAGGAAAAACCTGTCTCAAGATGAGCTTCAAAAGTATGTTTTTTGTTGTTGTTTGTTTTATTTTGTTTACTCCATTTTTTGTTTCTTAACATTTTTTTTGTCATTTGCTCTTTCAGATTTGTTGATACCCTGTAAATAATAATAAAAAAAAAAAGATAACCAACACATGCCTACCTACCTGTCAATAATTCCATGACTTGCATGAACAATTTTTTCAGGATGGCCTCAAGAGTTCTCTGTGCAACCCTTGCAATTCCAATCCCACCAAGCAGGAATGTGATTGGAAACCTGCTGGTATTGGATGAAAGCGCTGTGGAGAAGCAACGCAAGCTTGCCACCTTGTTGATGCTGCAAACACCCCCAACTAGGCAAAGTCTAGTCAAAGACCTGGTAAAGAGCTTATATTCGCCAGTCTATTTCCACATCATTACTTTGACTTGCATTCAAGTACAATCGAACTTGAACCTATTCAGATGTAGATACCAGCATCAAATGCACAGCCAATTATACACACATTTGTAAGAGAAAACTGGAAAGCGCTGTGGAACAATATGACAACCAACAAATTGCACTCTGTCCAACCACATTTCGGTCACTGGGCAGGAATTTTTCAAGCTAGACGACGAGACCGTGTGGTACTTGATCTTACTCACACCTTTCTATTGAGAGGTGAAGAGCCTCCACTCTGTCAAACCGGCAACTGTCAATTGTCCATTAGTCACATTCTGGGACTGTCCGATTTTTTTACCGGGAAAGAAATTGGTATCTAGCTTCCAAGCTACTAGAGAGCATATTTACTTATGTTAGTCCTCCTACTAAGGTACCTGCTTTTACTATTCAGATAAAGGAGTCACCGTTGCTACTAGTATAGCGCATTAACTGTCTTAGAACATCATGGACACAACGTAGCTGTTACTGTGTTGACGTTCCGTTAAAACAAACTCGCTCACTCGAGAACAATGCGAAGATTTGGTTGCCACTTTTCCTGAAATTGTCGGTATTCTGTGACTTATAATGGGTCCGGATCCTCTGGTAATCTTTCTGATGTTCAGAAAAGGTTTTTGTCGAAAATTCGGACATATTTTTTTCTTCTGGAAAAAAAATCCCCTGTTTATATGTGCCTATCAGTCCTCATTGCTTGCTGAAAGCCTATATCCACAGTCACGAGGACAATTAGGTTTTTTCAACTGGCTTATGTTTATCAAGATGTTGTGTCTTTTCTATTGTTTATAAATTTGCATAGTAGTTTAATCGATGTCGGCACTGCAGTTGACCGTATCCGGGTTACCTTTAACCTCCTGGTTGTCTGACCCCTTTTTAATTCTTCTGAATAATACCGATCTGTCCATCCTCATCCAGTCCGTGTCTTTTCTGACAAATTGATTTCTATTAGGATGTGTTTGATCTTACTCAGATCTATTGACTATTCCAATGACGAGACTTTGCCAAACCGTTATAAGCTTATTGATAATTAGGTTAGCGAATTAACGTGTGTACTCATCCTGTAACTTTGATAAAAAAAACAATAATCAAGGTCTGGATCTAGCAAAAGCCAGATCTAACCAAGATGGATCTTATGTTGTAGCTACGATAGGCACATTCTGCATCTAATATAATTTAATTAAAAGTTTTTAGTACTAATAATTTAATATTTTGGTATGATATTCTCGTCTGCTTTTATCCTAATGAAATCATATTATATTCAATAAACATTATAATATAGGCCCAAATGGAACCTGATAAACAGGAAAATCTGTTGTCTGTATCATTTACAGGCAAATTATCTGTTAATGAGTAGTAGCAAATATAATGCATATATATCAGCTCACAGACATTTTCAGAGTCACTTAAAATCTAAAAATTCTCAGCCAGGTTAGGGGAGCACTCTGAATGCAAAAAGTTGTGAGTTTCTGCAATTTCATGTATTAAAATTAATATATACAAAGCACAAAAAGTTATAGGTTACTGATTTTGATTGTTCATATTTTTTTCATTAATTCGAGTTTGGTTGACATTTTTAGATTAGTACTCGGACTTACATAATAGATTAAATGTGTGTCATAGGCTGAGAACACATCCAAAAGTAAAATTTGTAATTATTTTTACCTCAGGTGAAATATGGCAGCATTCAGTTTGCCCATGCAGACCTGCAAAGTCTATACCAGTTTCTGGAGGTTGATTTCCATCCTTTGAGCCTGTACAAGAAAGTGAAACCAGTGGTGGAGTTCATTCAACAGAATGAAGATCTTGCTCAGTATGTTCCTCAGCTGGAGGACATAATTATCACAAGGGTTCTCAAACAGGTCAGTTGTTATAACTTTTAATTTAAAGTATGTCATAATTCTAGTGAGGCATGGATTGTAATGAGAAGTGCATTACTTGTTAAATTATAATTAAATGGATTTGCTAATCGGAGACGTGCTGGAATCAATGAATTTTATTTTTATGACATTTCAGCGATGCAAATTTTCTGGATATTTATTTTCCTTTTTTAAGAAATAGCAGTAAATGTCTGTCTGGTTTGATTGCTTCACTTTTTTGCATGAAAGGTTGAGTAACAAATATTGAGCCAGTTGACACCATAGCATGTGTATTTTCTACTTCATTTTGAGCTGAGGGAAAATAGATACAATTATATTTACAGTATATATGTAGTGGTCTCCGCCTAAACATCTGCCCCTCAGGATACAAGAAAAGCTGGTTCTTAAGCGGACAAGTTCTTACGTTTATTTGGAAAGGGGTGTTACTGAGTATACTATATATGCAAGTAGCCACATTACTTTTATTTCACTTGCGTAGTTGTTCAAGTCCCACCCACTCCTTTGTAATCGGATACCGGTTTCTCGTAACTAAACGATTGTCCCCACTGGTATGTCTAGAGCAGACAGATGTACAATTTACACCTCCATGTCAACGTTTTTGATTTTCTAGCCAAGACTAATAGGTGGCAGGAGTTAGCGTGACAAATTCATGGCTGGAGAAATTTGCCCCTAGTCCAACCGCACAGCTCCTAGCGTTTTTAATCAAGTTCTACTGTCGAGAAGAGAAAGAGTGAGAGATAGAGACAGTAAAAGGAGGTTACGAAAAAAAAGAGATGAGAGAAAGAGGTAAGGGAGGTCGGGAACCAAAAGAGATAGAGAGAGAGAGAACAAACAACTTTAAAAATTTAACAAGGAATCAGATGAAGGCACCCTGCGTGAATGGCCAACTCCCACTTTCTGGTCCGTCCAATAACCATGATTTTCAGTCTAGAGCAGCTACATGTCAAACTCTACGAGTTCCCTGCCCATAGACTAAAACGTGAGTGGAGTTGTTTGATGTCAACAACATATATATATATATATTATTTTTTTTCTCCAACACCGCCTGGGAAAACTAATCTTTCAGAATAGCAGAAGCAACATATTTGATAGACTTGCACAGCCATACAGACTTTAAAAAATGGCGCATATCAAAGGGTGTGTAAGGAAGAACTGAAACATGCAACTGCCACCGTGCTCATTGTCTCTTCCCTTAAACTTGTCTCCAGTCTCTATCTTTCTTTCCAGTCAGCATTGACAAACATAAATACAAACACACATGCAAGCAAGTTTAGTAGAGCATAAATTCTTTGGTTACCATAATAATAACAAAAATAAAACACAATTTCAGGTGTCACAAGTTTATCAACAAGTCAAGTTCAGCCGCTTTGCAGCTCTGGTGCCATTCGCTTCTGAATATCGCCTAGAGAGTGTGATTGTGGATGCTGCAAAGACACTTGAACTGCAGGTAAGGGCTTAGGTTTTACAACAAGAAATAGAAAGCTTTTCCTCACCATAGATAAAATGTTTGTTTAAAAAATGAATATGGATTCTATCTAGAGAAGTTCAATTTTTAAAGTGAAATAAGGCCATGATTTTTATACTTGTTAAAAATTGGGTGTTTTAGTTTTGTAATTTGCCAATTCCATCTCGCAGTTATCATTAGCATATGAGCAAAGATCAAAAGGTGCCAGGAGGTCTAAAATTCAGAAATTCGTAAATGAATTTATTAATACTTTCTAGCATGAAGATTAGCACTTCAGTAAATGGTCTTTATGGTTAGGAACATGTGTAGCGTCTTATTTTCTTGTAAATATTGTTTTTATAATGAGTTGGAAGAGTGTCTGATGTGACAGGTCACGTATGTTAATTGCAAAAATGTTATTACTTGAAATAAATGTGGCGGATTTCACAAAATAGGTACACTGAAGTGGTGCTAACTTTCAAGTTGTACTTTATATTATAAAGTGATGGCACAAAATTTTGTTCGAATTGAAAAAAAAATAATTTATAATGAAACTTCACAATAGAAGTAGTTGATTCCTACAAATGAAGATGGTTTGCCTGAAATTTATTTAATGCAGCTTTTTTCTTAGCTTTTTAGCTTTATATTCAACTTGTTGGCTCTTAAATATCGTACAGGTTCGAATAGATCATCGCTCAAGATCTCTCAGCTTTGGTACTGATCTAGGTGTGTCCCAGAAAGAAGACATCCCTGAAGGTCCTTACATTCAGAGTATGCCAAGTGAGCAAATCAGGAACCAAGTCATCAGCATGGCACAGGCTCTTAACCAAGCTCAGGAGATCATTGGGCCCAAGAAAAGCACCCTGGTGAGATATTAAGCACAATTCTGCCAGTAACTGCTCTTTTGACGTATAGAAGTGTATGAATTGTAACTTTCAGTCTACATCCACAATTATCAGTTTACTGACTCTTCAGAGATAGTCATATCATACATATCATTCATTTATCAATGGGCAACATGACTATCTTGATTATGTTTAGTTTAAGACTCTTCATTTCCTGTGGAACATAAGGCTGCAGCAAATTCCCTTCACCGAACTTTGTTCTGGCTAGTCCTCTTCAGCTCGGTCCATGTGCTAACAGATGTTTTTATCTCCGCATTAGTGGAAACCCCAATGATCAATTAAGTGAAAATTAAATGTTGAGGTATATTTCTTTACCTACTAATGAATCTCTAAATTTTCAGAAATCTCTCTTAATACAGTCAACTGATATTTTTTAACATTGTGGTTTGCATACTTTTGTCTTGACTCATGTATGTCACTATTAAAAAAAAAAAATCCACTATACTTTTTCAATGAATTTACAAGTCTGTTATTCTTTTTTTATCAGATAGAGTATATCTATTGAAACCTGCATTTTTCTTTTACTGTTTGTGTAGATTGAGGAGGAAGAACTTAAAGCAACAATCCTGAATAACTACAGATTGTCAGCCAGGAAAGAACATGCTCGTATACTTCAGAGAAGACATATTATTGAAAACCGCAAGGAGCAGTTGGAACAGAATCAGGATCAAAGGGTGAGGAAAGATGTGAAATAGAATGTTGGTAAAACTTGATTGGTTAAAGCACTAAACAGGAAGCCATTTTGTGGAGTTTGTAACAATTTATCCAGAACTGCAAAGTTTTTTCCTAAGAGTTTGCTAAAATTAGAAAGGGGCTAAGGTAGAGTTAATCCGGCCTGTTGTGTTTTCTCATATTGCCACCCAAAACTTGCTTTTTTGGTCTGGCTAATCATAATGGCCAACATAAAAATAGCAATCCAGGCTCCACGGTTGGCATCAGAACTCTGTGCTGATCACTACAAAACTGGCTTACAAGTAAAACTGCACAGACATATGTAGTAGACGGTAGAAGGGTAGACACTGTTATCCATCTGCTCTTACTCAGAAGTTAATACTTAGTCATTTCCTAAATATTTCAAAGCAACAAGCATAGGAAGAATTTTAAGCAGCCGCTCAAGGTATTTAATAAAAAAAGAAAAACCCAGCAAATTACAGAAGAGTGTTTCAGACATGGTAAGCTATATAACTTTTTTTCTCGCTGATCAGGAACGTGAAGAGCAAGAGCAGCAAGATGAGATGAAGCGCAAAGCATATGAGGCAGAAATGGCTCGCCTTGAGAGGGAGGCAGAAGAACGTAACAAACAACGCCAGATGGAGGAGCATGAACAGATAAAACGCCGCCATGTTAAGGAGAGGCTAGATGAGCTACGAAAGACACCACAGGGTTCCAAGATCCTCCAGAACATAGATGAGGAGGTTTGTCTTTTCCCAGTTATACAAAGCTGTATCAAAGGACTCAAATTATATACCTTTTACGTTTAAATGATAGACTTTCTCCTCATTTTGGACCTCTTTCTATCTCTCTCTCTCGCTGTCTCTCACTCTCCTCCTCTCTCTCTCTATCTTTTTCTCTCTTTAGAACTGTCGATCCCCTTCTCTCTTTCTGACTCTCGATCTCCTTCTTGGTCTAGCCTCTCTTCCTCTCTTCGTGCTTTAACTTATCTCTCTCTGTCTCCCTCATGGCTTTTTAACTTATCTGTGTGTGTGTGTCTCCTCTCACATGCTTTTTCTATTTCATTCTCACTGTCTTTTAAACTCATTTACATCTTTTCTCTCTTCCTCTCTCATTCTTATTCCCCCTCTGTCTGAATGTATGTCTGTCTGACTGTCTTTGTCTCTCTCTCTCTCTCTCTCTCTCTCTCTCTCTCTCTCCTCTTCTCTCTCTCTCTCTCTCTCTGTCTCACACTCCATCTCTCTCTCTCTCTCTCTCTCTCTCTCTCTCTCTCTTTCCCTCATGGGGCCACAAAGTTACCGCCAAAGTATAATGGACAATAGGTTTTTGGGTTTATTTAATTTTTCAAATATATTTTTCAGACTTTGTCTCGCACTGTTGGTTCAGCCAATGACAATGGTGTTAGTTAAGTAGTATATTAAATTCACACAAAGCCTGGATGTTGCTGACCTTATGTTTCTGAGACAATGACATGAAAATTAACACACGCAAAAAAAAAAAAACAAGAACAAAAGAAATTGCTTTTAATTAATAACACTAGTCCTTGATGTAGTTTTTAAAGTTATGGTTAGGCTTTTGTTTAAGTCAATATTGATAGCTGAACCTAAGGAGCTTCACCATGGATTAGGTTTGCAGTGACTAGTCGCGCTAAAATTTTTTTTTTTTTTTTGAGGTAAACCGTAATATATACAATGATAAGAGATATAGATATACTGTCTTCAATGATTGTATTTTAATATTCCCTTTGTCCCACAGGAAATTGCAGAACTTGATGTTGATGAAATCATGGCCAAACAAGTGGAGCAGCTTGAGAAGGAAAAAAAAGAGCTGCAAGAGCGCCTGAAAGGACAAGAGAAAAAGGTAGTTTTTTATCCTCTCTCTTAATATTCCAGGTTTAATTGTTTTGCCTGTGTCATTGTTCATTAAGTGAATTTTTTCCCCAAAAAGGCCTTATAAAAGAAATGTATGGAAATTGAGCTACGTCAAAGTGATGGCCTACCAAGTAGGTAAGGTCTGAGGGAAAAAAATTGATTTAAGTGCAGGTTCTCTTTTTTAGCTGTCACTGCTTTAATTTTAATGTCTTGACACATATAGCTCCTAATGCAATGCCATGGAAGCTAGTCTTGACACTTTTCACACTCGGATACCATATCAATTTGACCCATTTAAGTTCACTCTATATAATTTCCCTGATAAATTTTACAATTATTTTAGGTTGACTACCTGGCAAGAGCCAAACGTATTGAAGAGCTTTCACTTCTACAAGAACAAGCTGAGGAGGACCAAAAAGCCAGGAAACTATTCTGGGAAGAACAGGAAAAGCTAAGGGTATGAAACATTTTCTATCTCAATCAGTACATTACTTTCACATCTTTTTTTTCCTTCTGTAAAATACATTTTCCATATTTATTTTGTATTGAAGTAAGGAATTTCAGATTTATTATTTTCCTACCTTGGAAATGGTCGCAACTGAATAATAGATATATAAAAGAACCCAGCATTTAGTTGTTGATTTTATTTAGTTCATTAGTCTATCAGTTTACTTCGTGTTACAAATTATAGTTTTTCTGTTGTCTAAAATATGAGGGAATCTTTAATATTTTTTGAAATTTGAATTTCAGATTGAGACAATGAAGGAAGAGAGGACTCATGCTTTGGAAACAAAATCCAGACTTATTTTGATGAGAGCAGACTTGGATAGTTTCACAAATGGTCTCAAAAAGGCTAAAAAGTCTGAGTATGAGGTAAGGAAACTTTTCACCATCAGCCGAGAAGTAATATTTCAAGAAATACCGGAGTTGAACGTCTGTTTCTATACTGCCACCCATTTTAAAATATCCTGATAATGACGATGACACTTAGCCAGATTTTAGATTATTTTTTTCATTTAGGTGGTGCCTTAGGGTGTTCAAACACAGCTTTCTACGTCAGTATGTTTTCCATCAATTACTGTTCTGTACCAGGAATACTTAGACTTAGAGCTGTACTAATCATTGTTAATGTTGTAAAAGCATTTTATGTGCTGTAAAAAAAGGCCTACGATGATTTACATTGCCACCCAGGTTATCTTTTGGGCTGGTTCATCATTATGGCCAACATCAATTCGCTATCCAGGCTCCACGGTTGGCATCAAAACTCAATGCTGATCACTACAAAACTGGCTTACATACACAAAAAAAAAAAAAAAAAAAAAAAGAAGAAACCCTTTAGAAATGGGAATTTTCAATTTGTGATAATTTGTTGGAATATTCCCTCTTTATATAGATAAACTATTCTAGGGTGTTATGGTGTTAAATTGTATCAAATTTTAAAATTAAAAGTGGATGCATTGCAAGCTCATCATGGTTAGAATCTTGTGTCAAAAACATTTTATGTATAGCTGTGCTGTAAAAAAGGCCTGCGATGTTTTACATTGCCTCTCAGGTTATGTTTTGGGCTGGTTTATCATTATGGCCAACATCAATTCGCTATCCAGGCTCCACGGTTGGCATCAAAACTCAATGCTGATCACTAAAAAACTGACTTACAAATTGGGAACTCTCCATTGGTGCTTATTTCGAATTTTCAAAGGCATATTCTCTCTCCTTACATAGTTCTTAGAGAGTGAAATTCAGCTTAAACAACAATGCTAATACTACCAGCCATAAAGATGTATTTGTAGACATTGTAATTAATTCAGTATTTTTATTTTTAAAAATTCTTTTTTTGCTGTAAGTGTAAAAAAGGCCTGCTATGCTTTACATTGCCAACCAGGTTATCTTTTGGGCTGGTTCATCATTATGGCCAACATCAATTCGCTATCCAGGCTCCACGGTTGGCATCAAAACTCAATGCTGATCACTACAAAACTGGCTTACATACACACATAAAAACTATTTAAAAAAAAAGACCTAAAATTCCCCATTTGTGATAATGTGTTGTTGGAATATTCCCTCTTGATATAGATAAACTATTCTAGGGTATTTTGGTGTTAAAGTGTTTTAAATTTCTGAAATTAAAAATGGATGCATTGCAAGCTCATCATGGTTAATATTTTGTGTCAAACATTTTATGTATAACTGCTGTAAAAAAGGCCTGCGATGTTTTACATTGCCACCCAGGTTATCTTTTGGGCTGGTTTATCTTTATGGCCAACATCAATTCGCTATCCAGGCTCCACGGTTGGCATCAGAACTCTGCGCTGATCACTACAAAACTGGCTTACATACTCACATATAAATAATGTTAATGAAAAAAAAAACATTTAAAAAATTGGAATTCCTCATTTGCGATAATGTTTTTTTTTTTTTTTTTTTGGAATATTCCCTGTTGATGTAGATAAACTATTCTAGGGTATTATGGTGTTAAAGTGTTCTAAATTTTAAAATTAAAAATGGATGCATTGCAAGTTCATCATGGTTAATATCTTGTGTCAAAAATATTTTATGTGTAGCTGTGCTGTAAAAAAGGCCTGGTTTGTTTTACATTGCCACCCAAGTTATCTTTTGGGCTGGTTTATCATTATGGCCAACATCAATTCGCTATCCAGGCTCCACGGTTGGCATCAAAACTCAATGCTGATCACTACAAAACTGACTTACAAATTGGGAACTCTCCATTGCTGCTTATTTCGAACGTTCAAAGGCATATTCCCTTTCCTTATATAGTTTTTCGAGAGTGAAATTCAGCTTAAACAACAATGCTAATACTACCAGCCCTAAGGCTGTATTTGTAGACATTGTAACTAATTCAGTATTTTTATAACATTTTTTCCCCCTGTAAAAAAGGTCTGTGATGTTTTACATTGCCACCCAGGTTATCTTTTGGGCTGGTTTATCATTATGGCCAACATCAATTCGCTATCCAGGCTCCACGGTTGGCATCAAAACTCAATGCTGATCACTACAAAACTGGCTTACATACACACATAAAAACAATATTAAAAAAGAAGACCTAACAAATGTGAATTCCCCATTTGTGATACTGTTTTGTTGGAATATTCCCTCTTGATATAGATAAACTATTCTAGGGTATTATGGTGTTTTACATTTCTAAAATTAAAAATGGATGCATTGCAAGCTCATCGTGGTTAATATTTTGTCCAAACATTTTATGTATAGCTGTGCTGTAAAAAAGGCCTGCGATGTTTTACATTGCCACCCAGGTTATCTTTTGGGCTGGTTCATCATTATGGCCAACATCAATTCGCTATCCAGGCTCCACGGTTGGCATCAGAACTCTGCGCTGATCACTACAAAACTGGCTTACATACACACATAAAAATATGTAAAAAGAAGAAAAAGAAACTTTAAAAATGGTAATTTCCATTTTGTGATAATGTTTTGTTGGAATATTCCCTCTTGATATAGATAAACTATTCTAGGGTATTATGGTGTTACAGCGTTTTAAATTTTAAAGCTAAAAATGGATGCATTGCAAGCTCATCATGGTTAATATCTTGTGTCAAAAATATTTTATGTATAGCTGTGCTGTAAAAAGGCCTGGTTTGTTTTACATTGCCACCCAAGTTATCTTTTGGGCTGGTTTATCATTATGGCCAACATCAATTCGCTATCCAGGCTCCACGGTTGGCATCAGAACTCAATGCTGATCACTACAAAACTGGCTTACAAATTGGGAACTCTCTATTGGTGCTTATTTCGAATGTTCAAATGCATGTTCTCTCTCCTTATATAGTTCTTAGAGAGTGAAATTCAGCTTAAACAACAATGCTAATACTACCAGCCCTAAGGCTGTATTTGTAGACGTCGTAGTTAATTCAGTATTTTTATAACATTTATTTTGTTTTGCAGGAAAAACTGGAGGCATTCAAGAGGCATCTTGCGGAGGAAAGAGCCATCAGAATGTGTGAGCGCAAAAAGAAGCGTAAAGAAGAAAGAAGAGTCAAATGGCTTAGGGAAAAGGAAGAAGCAAGACAAAGAGCTGTTGACGAAATGATGAAGAGAGGTATGTTCCTTAAAAAACATTTCTGAACCCAGGTTCCACCAGACAGTTTCATAGTAAGCAAATTATTTTGTACACCCCTGATCTGAAATTCTGCTGGAAAGGGTTTAAGCTAAATTTAACCTTTTTTTAAAAAGTGTACTCTGTCGGCAAATATAATGTAAGCCAACTTAACCTAATTGGTCGGCTTATTGCTAAAAAGGTACATTAGATATTATTATAGGTATGGCATATAATTTGTAAACAGTTTTTTGGGAGAAAATTGCTTTTAAATATAAGATTTATTTTTTTACTGGTCTTTCAAATAAAAAGCTTTCTGTGCTTAAATTTCATCATGAACTATATTTTTAACATGACATTTTTGACACACATCAAATGCTGCTTTGTTTTAACGACACAATACAAAGAACTGAAATGCTATTTCAGATAGGGAAGAGAAAGAACGTCTGGAGCAAGAGAGGAGAGAAGAGGAGGAAAGGGCCTATTTAGAGAGGAAAGCTAAATTGGATGAACAAATGAAGAAACAACTAGCACGCGAAAAGGAGATTGAAGAAAAAGAAGCAAAACGCAGAGAGGAAGAGAGGCAACAGTGAGTTTTTGCTCTTATGGTGTATGTGTTACTTCTTCAATGAGCATAATGGACCTGCCACTGTTATTATTTTTTCTGGATTCATTCCGTTTTTTGTTGCTGTTTTTTTTTTTTAATCGAGTGATTTTCTTTTCTTCTTCCGGTTTTTCATTGTGAAATTACGCCCCTTCAAATAGGATTTTTAATAGGCATTTTGTACATGTATGTGAATCGTGTCTATGATTCCTGATTTCCTCCCTGTAGATTCCTGATTTTAGGAGGTTCAGATTCCTCTTTTCATATTTAGGAGTGGCAGGTTAGAAATAAAATTTGAAATGATTTTCCCCAGATAAACACGCCAACCATCTTTTGCTCTATATAAACATTTCTTAATTTTGATTCACCAAGCTGACAATAAAATGAGCGTAAAAGATTTTGTGTGTGTGTGAATACAAGCTGTTACATAAAAACTATCATCATAAACATTCTAAAGCATAGCTTATTTGCTCATGTATTCAGAACCGAACAGAGGCGTAGAGGCCCAGAGCCTGAACGTGATGGCGGCCGCGAGGCGGAGGGAGAGTGGCGCAGAGGCGCACCTGCTGAGGAACCTGAAGCTGCAGCCGAGAGCAAAACTTGGCGCCCCAAGCCCGGAGGATGGAGGGACCGAGACCCAGAGAGAGAAGGAGGCTGGAGGTCTCGGTAAGTGACAAAGGCTATTTGTCCAACCTGGATCTATGCTTTATCTACCATTGAGCAGATCTGTATCCAAATAAGTACCATAACAGTATTTGGTTTAGACATAAATTATAAAGTTGGTAAATAGAGAAAGTTTTGATTGTAATCCTTGAAAGTGACTACTAGAATATAGAGTTTAAGGTGAATTACAAAATGTTTTACCTTGTTTTCTTTTCTTTTTACATCAAAATGTTCTGCAGAATTTTACTATTTAGCATCTTCATGATGTAAGAAATAAAGTTATTGAAACATAAATGGATTCATCTTTCAAGGAGAAGTTACATTTTGGAAAAAGCAGTTTGAAGTAATTTCCCTTTTTATTTCAGTGAAGCAGAAAATGAGGACAGAGATAAAGATGAACCTCGGAGCAGAGACTCAAGGGGCCCACCACGCGACAGAGATGAACGCGACTTACGAGGACCCCCCAGAGACCGTGACATCAGGGGTCCGCCCAGAGACGACCGTGATGGTCCCAGAGGACCAAGAGATGATTTCAGAGGTCCCCCGAGAGACAGGGAACGGGATGACTTCAGAGGTCCACCAAGGGACAGGGACGACTTCAGGGGTCCACCAAGAGATCGCGATTTTAGAGACATACGTGGCCCACCAAGGGATGACAGAGGCCCAAGAGACCCTGGTGGACCACCTCCCAGGGACGACTGGAGAAGTGGCCGGTCTGACGACAGGCCGAAGCCAGCGGGCGACAGCTGGAGGTCTGGCCCAAGAGATGCTCCGAGGGACAGGGATGGTCCTAGGGACAGAGACGGCCCCAGGGACAGGGACGGCCCGCGAGACAGCTGGCGCGACCGGCGCGACGACAGGGCCCCCCGAGACAGAGATGATTGGAGGGGAGGAGACCGGGTTCCTGCAAGGGATGGACCTATGGGACGTGAGGGAGGTGGCTGGAGGGACAGGGCAGACAGAGACGAGCCCAGGAGAGGAGGGGACAGAGAGGAAGGCGGGTCTTGGAGAAGAGGAGCACCCCCGCCTGACAAGGAGGACAGGAGAGGAGGCTTTGACAGAGATGAGAGGCGCGGCCCCCCTCGCGATGACCGGGACAGACGAGGCCCCCCTCGTGATGGACCCAGAATTGAAAGGGATGGAGGAGCCTGGAGGAGAGGTAGGCTCACCTATTATCCTAAACTGAGGACATTATTTTTTTGCCATTTTATATATATAATCATATGAACTTTTTCACTTTTTGGAATTTGAGGTTTTACTGCGAAACCTGATTTGTGAAGGCAATTAAGGAGAAATTATTAAAAGCTTATATAAATGGATACATAACTTGAGATTGCAGTTTTGATTCACTGATCAAAGTGTGCAATGCTTGGTGAAAACAGGGTTCACATTTCAGTTACCCATGTTAAGCCCTTTAGACTCCCAAGTTAAAACACTTTTTTTTTAAAGAATTGATAGTCCACATTTATTTCATTTTTGTACTTTGAAGCAATTGCTTGCTACTTGCTTTTTTTCAATAGCGCCCTACCTATGCACATTTAAAGTATAGAATTAGCCTTGTAATAATTGTATAATTTTTGGACCAAAATAGTATCTGGGCTATCAATGACCATCACTGATTTTGAGTCATCATTATGCCTTTTGTTTGGCTGAGACAGGAGTCATGGTATCCCCGTCCTGTCTCGTGTGTGGCAGCACATAAAGTTGTCAGATGTCCGTCTTGGGGCCCGTCCACAATATAGCCTATATAGTGCTGCTGTTGGGCGTTAAACCAACCCAACAACAACAACATGCCTTTTGTTTGAATAAGAATGGTTCAACTTACTAATTTATGCCCTTTGATCAGGACCTAAGCAAAAAAGTTGGTGAAAATCAGAGATATGTTATTCATTTGTTAATATTATAGAAACATTGCATCCTTATATACAGTAGTGCAAACTTTACAAGTTATTAAAACGGAATGAAGTTTTCTTTAATGAGCATAAACATTCTCACTGTTATGCCCACAGACGGTCCTCCCAAAGAAGAGAAGAGAGAGCGGGAACCACCACAAGAGAAGACTGATGACGGCTGGACTACAGTCATGCGCGGCTAAGATCATGCAGTTTATCGACATTCTGGATATGGAAAAGCACCTGACAATTTTTTTTCTTCTTTTACCCAACTTAATGGAAATGGGTAACAATTGCTTATCATCCACCGTAAATATTATTTATTGCAATGATACAGATTTTCTCTTCGTTTTACAAAACATCTTACGGTTGTTTATACGACCCAAAAAGGGGCAACTTAGTTTTCCTTCAGTGCTTGCTTGAGCTCTTGCAGGTAGTGGGCGGATCGGTGATCAATCACCCGTCAGGCAGATGTGACCATACTGCGCCTAAACTTCACATTAACAACTTTTCTTTTATGCAGCTTTCTTATTCAGTTTGACGGAGAATTTTAAACATTTATGCGTATGATTGATTAATTATGAAGACGCAAGAGCAGTTTTGAGAATGTGAAAACGATTGAAAATGTTAAAACTTGACAATAGACCCAGAATTGAAGAACTAAGTAGGCTTGAAAGTGAGACTAGCATGCAAACCAAAACAATGTGAATAATAATAAACTGTGCCTTGGTTCTAAATTTCATGATTCCTCTTTTTTTTTTTTTTTTTTTCTAAAACTTTCTCACAAGTACTTTTGGGTTCAAGCGTAGATACAGTACCAGCGTTGTAACGAGTACTAACACAGATTAAAGTCGAAGTTAATCGACACTGTTTTAACGAGGCGTAAACTTACACGGATTTAAGACCTTATAAAATAAAACTATTTTAGCTTCGCCAATGCCGTTTGGTAGGTAATATATTTAGCATGTACGTAAAGTGCTCTTAAAATTTCAGACATACTGACCGCATAAGATTTGAGAAATCGTCTATAAAAAGTGTCACCATTTGTCCTTAGATTTAGTTAACGTTTGATTTTGTTATTTTTCCTATGTTCTATATCTTTCTTAAATTAATGCCTAGCAGGAACAAAAAAATATGTGCATGTTTTTTAAATACAGTTCTGAGGCATTGTATAAGTTTTACAATCAATTATCAATTATGTTAGCTTCAACATTGCATTGTGTTGGTGTGGATAAGTCTAATAACTAGCAGGAGCGAAACAGAGAAATCCCATTCAACCCAGTAGTTGACCTCGTGATCCGTTCAGGTTAAGGGAGGCGCAACGAGCACCTGAACAGCAAATTAAGTTGCCGCTTTCAAACAACCATGATCTTCTTAATTGGGCTTTGGTTATAATTTTTTTTTTTTAAATTAAGATTATTCAATTGTCTTTTATTCCTTTTTTGCCACTATCATCATGTTGGATTTTGTCTGAAGCCAAACATTTTATATAGATTGCTTGACAACATTGAAGTCAATTTAAGCAAATTTGTAATGTTCGGAACATAGCCATATTGGTAGAACTGTATTCTATGAACATTTCTTTTCAATATGTTTTGATGGTTAAGAGTAGCAATTCGTAAATATGTATGGATTTTGTTTTAGCAATGTGTCATGAAAAATATTGCTTGTCCTGGCATCAAAATTTGCAATGCAAAATAATTCTGTAGCTATGATGTATTATTTGATTTCTGGTATGAAATAAATTTTGAAGAGATCTTACGTTTTACTGAATTCTCTAACTCTTACGAAAAATACCTAGTATTCAATAATTTTATTTCACTGCTGCTGTGACATTAGTCCATGTCATGTGTGTTGCATAAAATGTGGAAACCAAATTTATATGCTACAGCATCACTAAATTACATTGTATCTGAATTATTCACTTTATAAACATCTTTAATGAAGACTTTTCCAGTCTCCTCGTGGGATATTTTAGTAAACCTTAGGGGATGGAAACTATTTTAACCTTCAAGGCCACCCGTGGGCAAACACCCCGCTTGTGAAAGATAAAAATGCATAATTCTTTTTATTGGCCCCAATTATGAGATATCTAACATGCATTCCAATAATCTGCAAGCCAATTCTTTTTTAAAGGGTAACTCTAGATTTTAGGCGCTCCAATACTATTTAAATTTCAAAGTCCCTGTTTTGTGTTTGTTTTTTCGTTTTAGTTTGTTGTTTGTTGTTTTTGTTATTTTTTGTGATTTTGTTGTTTGTTTTTTTTTTTTGTTTTTTTGCTTTTTTTGTGTGGGGGGGGGGGGTAATGTGGTGTAAGTCAAATTCGGGTTTAAATACATGGTCCAGAGGGCAAGGCTTCACTGTATAGGAATTGAAAAAATTGGACGTTGAATACTTACTTTCATCCAAGCAGAACCGGCTGAGACAAGAGTCATGGTATCCCTGCCTGTGTGGCAGCATATGAAATTGTCAGACGTCCGTCTTGGGGCCCGTCTACAATATAGCCTATATAGTGCTGCTGTTGGACGTTAAACCAACCCAACCAATCCAAGCTGGACATAGTGAGCGACTTGTCCAAAAGAGGTCCACCCACAGAGTACAGACACATTCAAGAGGCTAAGTTTATGTTTCGCTCTATTTGAAACATTTTAGTGTAGAGCAGAACCTAGTGAGAGCCTCTTTCATAAAAAAGGTTCACACACAGACACATTCAAGAGCATAAGTTAATGTTTCGCTCTATTTGAAACACTTTAGTTTGGACCAGAAAACAATTAAAGCCTTGAAAAAACTGGTGCATGCACAGACACATTCCAGAGAATAATTATGCTTGAGCGTCAGTACAATGACCCTGTTGGTGTTGTCAGATCGAACAGTGAAAGCAAGGGCTAAACTTTATAAAGGTTGCGCCATAGAACGATAAGCAGGATTCCCAAATTTCACGACCCCAATTTGCGGCAAAAATAATACTGCCACGAATAAATAAAAATCCCAAAATGGAAGAAATGTCAATGCACATGTATATTTTTTGTAATATTCTAATAAAACTACAGATATTATTTACTATAACATTTCACTTAGCAGTTATCAGTGACATCTTACCTCTAGACAGCTACACTACTACTGTTACTAATAATAAGTAGATCTGAAATTTTAGATGTAAAAATGCTGACAATTTTAAGCTAAGGTATTAATTTTTGTCTTAATAATTTGTGTACAGGTTGCCTATGATGAAATCTTTGACAATGGGCACTGTGCCCCTTGCGTTTACTAACACACCCGACGCCACTGGCTCAACACAAAAAAGCCGTCGGTTTGGCTTGAGTGCTTCCTCCTTTTCTCTGTCCCCTCTCTCTATCTTTCTCCCTCCATTAGCCTGAGGCTTTCTGTTAGTTATTTGTATTCTCTTATTCTTTGTCTTTCCTATATCCATATCCTTAAGTGGGTACACAAGAAATGCAGCGGGCTGAAACGCCTGACGAAGGACTCAGATTTCAAGTGCAGTCGATGCCAGGGAACTGCGAGACCAATCGATGGCAGACCACAGAGTGAAGTCCAGGTGGGATCTGACAAGCTGGATGTCGTAGCTTCTTTCTGCTACCTGGGAGATATGCTCTCGGCAGCTGGTGGCTGTGACCTTGCAACCACAACACGTGTGAAGACAGCTTGGAAGAAGTTTAAAGAACTACTACCAGTTCTTTTGTCTCGCCACCTCTCATACAAGACGCGGGGTCATGTGTACAGCACTTGTGTGCAGAGTGCAATGCTCCATGCTAGCGAGACATGGCCCTTGACCAAGCCAAACCTTCAACGCCTGCAGAGAAACGACAGGGCAATGATAAGACAGATCTGCAATGTGAAGCCAGAAGATGTGGCCACCACTAGGTCAAATGAGCTATTGACGCTTCTTGGCCTTGAGGACCTGAACCTCATTCTGAAGGAGAGAAGACTCCGGTGGTATGGCCACGTGGAACGGTCAAGCGGAGCTATCAAGACAGCATTGGACATGCAAGTAACAGGAAGTCGTGGAAAAGGGAGACCCAGAATGACATGGAAGCAGGTGACAGAGAGGGATCGGAAAGACTGGAAACTCTCAACAACTGACCCTCATGACAGAAACACCTGGAGATCTGGTGTGAGATCAGCCATGCGTGCAGCAAGCCAGCTACCTGGAAGGGGGTCCACTGATGTGGATGTTGCCCCAGTACCTGCACGTTAATCAAAATACCGATGATGATGATGATGATGATGATTCCTCTTTCTCTCTCTCCTCCATCGACTACACCACGCTACTCTTTTCTGTTTCCCGTCTTTCTTTTTTTTTTTTTTTTATCTTCTGGCCCTCTTACCCCCTTATTTTCATTCACTATGCCTTTTACCACCATTTGCCTCTCCCTTTCTCTCCCATCTTCTCTGTCTCGTCCAGTGTTGTTAATACGTGTACTTATGTTTTCTTTGATACCCTGTACACTGTGCTTTGTACCTAGGAACGAACCTGATTGGTCATCGGGCCGGGTCCACCTGCTTTGTTAACACTAACAGTAGTCTACATGGGATCTTCCTTAAAATTTTAAATTTTGGTTTTGGATGGCAAAAATTGCTCACACGAATCTGCTCAGTTTTTTTTTACTTTCTTCTCTCTTATTGGCCACATACACATATAGATCTAGGCCTAAGTTCAGTGCATACCTGACAAATTACAGGGACCAGAACTTTCATATTAAAATTAAACTTTTCGCATCGCATGGTTTTAGTTCTATTGCTTGTGTGCACACTTCAATCAAAAGAAATTTCGAATTATCAGATGTCAAATTAAGTGGTGTGCACTGCAGGCTACATGAAATATTTGTTTAGCAAGTAAAATACTCTCCCATGAAGATGACACGTAAATGTACTTGCATTTGCAACTACATTAATTGAGAGACCTTAGACCCACAGGTTATTTAAATTTAACATTGACATTCTGTGTTATGGACACATGCTTCGATGCCGATTTAAAGAACGTACGGTCTTTCCACTAGATTGCTTATGTATGCGTATATATAATTATGCCATTGAAGTAAAGATTGTAAAGGCAAAAAGTGAAGTGAAAGAAAAATGATTTTTTTTTTTTTGGTCTTCAAATCGAAGGCTTTTAGTAATGATCCTATTCAGCAACAACATCCCAAAGTGGATAACCGAAGACTTGGCTGATCACATGATTGCCGACACCACAAGTAACTTATCGGGAGTAAAGCTTGGTGGTTGATTTAGAACCTTTCCTTAATAGAGATACATAATACCATAGGACCATTTGTACCCCAGGTGTCAGCGATTGTCTTCGGAACTAATTCACAACTAAACTCTCAAATTTATCATGAGCAACAAAAATAATCAGTTATACCCTTTGATATGCATACATGTACATCTATCTAGTCCACTTCTATACTTATACACATGGATTATATTTTGAAAGAGCAAAAATTTTTCAGTGATATTATTAAATCCATTTTTAACTGAAACACAATTTGATTAAAAAGAGCAAGCCAAAAGTACAGGTAAACACATGACACCTATTGAGGACACAAACTGCAAAGAAAGAACTTCAGGGTGATTTATATTTAGATGCATTTATTTGAAGTGATTTCTCACTTCCTCTTTGTAAAACAAGCAATATCATCACATACTGGCACTGGTCTATTATGGATGCCCCAACACATCTAGGAAGAAAACAACATCGTTTTTGCATACAATTGGTGACTATTGCAAGCAATTTGATTAACGTATAGTTTCATAAATCAGGCAATTTAATTTTAACATTTGAGCCATTCTCCATCAGGATATCGCAAAATTTAACAAGTTGTGGGAAAAAAAAACCTTTGTTAAAAATCATGCTCGTTTTTTTTGTTTTGTATTCCTTTTGTCTTGTGTAAACATCATACACATACGGTCACGTTTTGTGTCGCCTCAAGATAATTTAAAATTAATGGTTCAATTCTACATATAAAATTAAAAACGTTACATTACATTAGGCAGCTTTTGAAACTGTTTCATGACGTTCAATAATAATTAAGACTTTCAAGGTTTGTTTATTTTGGAAGACGATAACATTAATTTTGTTTTCACACGGTCACATTTTGTGTTCGACCTTTGGAGAATGGCTCATTGGCATGTAAATGAAAAAGGATGACTAAGATAAGTAAACTAGCAAATTGTGGGGCCTATATTTTCTCAAACCAGTGGTAAAAATCTTTCTCTGGCCGCGTACAATGGTAAAGCCATAGGCAGTTTCCTCTTCTACCAATAGGTCTTCTTTTGGTGTAAATATTTTTAAATATACACAATGTATCTCCATGGCTCTACTGCTAACAGGCAGCAATAAGGAAAAGCAAGAGAACAAATTCAATTCTAAGAGCATAAATGACTATGCTAGCTTGATTTTAAGGCCAGCATATAAAATGTGAATGTGGTTTCAAATCAATGGTTCCCCTCATGCAAATGTCCATCCTCTAAATTTTCAATATTTCACCTTTTCAATGGAGGAAGAGATTGAGAAAGACAACAATATTGATATGGAAAAATGCAATTGAATTTGTCATGGATTGTAGTTTTAAATTCCAAGATTACATTCATGTGTATTTATGCAAAATATTTCTTTGAAAAACAATATCAATTTTAGTAAACTTTAGTGGTCATGAGTGACATACAATAAACATTTTATTGTATATCACTTAAAATGTAGACAATTGTACTGATCTATACAAAGATACACTGTGTTTATTTATTGAATGTATGATTATGAAATACTTCATATGGATAACATAATTATGTATTTACATAAAACAAACTACCACATGAATGTTCTCCATAAACTAGCAATTAATCACTATAAAACAATGATGTTATTTGTAATATGTACATATAGTGGTTGATGCCCATCAAACCAGTTAAATATGTGTATGTATTTTGAACAAAAGAACGCAATAGCTATCAGATCAGCTATGAAAACAATACGTGAACATTTTGTGCACATTCTCTGATAATGATGATAATGGTGCTATTGATGCTACTGCAGTACTTCCACTGGTGGCGATAGTAACAGAAGCACTATCTGTAACTGAAACAAGAGGGGTAGTAGAAACAGTACATGTAGTAGTAATACTAGCAGCAGCAGTACAGTAGAAGCAGCAGCAGCAGCAGCAGTAGTAATAGTACTACTACTACTACTACTACTACTACTACTACTACTACTACTACTACTACCACTACCACTACCACTACCACTACTACTACTACTACTACTACTACTACTACTACTACTACTACTACTACTACTACTACTACTACTACTACTACTACTACTACTAATACAACTACAGCCTCACACAATGCTTCTATGGACCTGGGAAACTTTAATTTTGAAAAACTTTATACATTAATCTAATAATTTCAGTCTTAAAACTGTACGATACACAATATGGATCCAAAACTTAATACTCGTATCTTGACAAAGCTTAAAATTAATTAGATACGGTACACAATATTGACAGAAAAAAAATTTTAAATTTTAAATGAACTAAAATTGGTTCATGGTTTCTTAAAAAATACCCATTAATATCAATGTAACAACAACACATACAACAATTGTTATTACAGTGTTCTAAAATATTAAGGGATCATTTTAAAGTTGAAGAAAGTTTACTTTCATATTTGTTCATTATTATTCTTACTTTTATCCCATTGATGGAAAGAAATCATTAAACCAAATACATGTAACTGCTTAGCCTTTCAAACCATGCTATGGCTGAGTTCAAGGAAAATATGTGGTTAAAATATATGAGTAGCTAAAATAAATTCCTAAGATTATTGCAAACTGCAAAACATAAGCTTATTTCAATTAAAATTGAAAATTAAATTAAAAAAAAATTAATAGAAGAAACACAAGTTGTAAACACAAAATACTAGGCTGTGTAGACCTGAATAATATGAAAGTCACAACTAAAAAAAAATCATAATCACATTCAAACCAGAAATTGTTCCATGGGGATCGGAAGACTGTCAACAGAAAAGTTTAAAATACCGTGCACTATTTATGGAGATTAAACTGACAAGTAATTACAATGGACTATGAGGATGAAGTCAAAGATCACTGGAGAAAAAGCATAAGAATTTCAACAGCGGCAAACAAAAACAAATCTTAAATGAAAAGCAGCACAATCCTTAATGACTTTTACAAATGCTGATTTAATAGTGAAATTGGATTTTAGATTGCACCCCTTTCATGGTCATTATTATGCTTTGTAAAACATAATTATACGTTGAAAATGGTAGAGTTATGAGAATCAACAAAATTGGCCAGTTTTAGCACAAAGCATGGGATTTTCTTGATACATTGAAACGGCCAAGACAGACTGTTATTTTCAACTGCTACGTTCACAAGAACGATCTATGTATTGCACTTTCTAATGTGGGGACTAGAATTGCAAATAAAAAAACGAAAAGCACCACAAATCAATAAATAAACAAAGAACCCCCCACCCACCACCCACGAGACCCAAAAAAAAAAAAAAAAAAAAAAACCCCCCCCCCCCCCCCCCCCCGAAAAAAAAAAAAAAAAAAGGCATTAACTTTTGTACATTTAAAAATTCATTTTGAAAAAAAAATGCAAAAAATAATTTCTCTTCATACCTAAGGTATCATATATTATATTGTATTTTATTTTTTCCACTTTTCAAAACATTTATGATTATCTTGTTATCTTAGCTAATAAATTTGAAAGATGAAACAGGGAGAACTAATACATTTGTTCCTTATTTGAGAAATAATTTGACACTATTTAAAAAAAATGTATGAGAAAGAAGGAATTGAATGATAACTTTTCAATTTGAATTTAGCTCAATCAAAGTATGGCAAGGCACTTTAAAAAGACATATGGAGAAAAGTTTTAATCAAAACATGTACATACATGTAATTAATTATATTCATTGTGTAGTTCAACTCAAGATCTATAATCATTACGGCATAATATCAAGAAAAAAGGAAATATCACAAACGATCTGTCTTGCTTTTCTAGCTAAAAAAAATTCTTATTACCTTCACAATCACGTGGAACTGAAAGAATTAACATATGAAATTAATCAGGTGTGCTCAAAAATTTTGCCCTGTGAAGCCCAATCACTAACATTATAGATACAAACTGAGATACAAGCACACAATTTTTTTCAATGCGTTAATCCATTTCGTCATCAATAGAAAGGCTGCGACATCTCAGAATTACCAGCAAGGGACAAAACATCACATAGAAGAGCCTTAAAGGGATGTATAATCAATTCCGTTTCTTTTTTTCAACTTTTTAAAAGTAACCTTAACGTCTGTAGTTGGTTTTCATACTTCAGGTTCACCATAAAGTTATGCAATGAGAATATATTTTTTTTCCATGTGATTTCCTTTAACAAAAGAACAGTATCATTAATGAGCAATGTATTTATCACAACCTTCATAAATGACAACAAAGCAAGAAAAAACCCTTTACAATGCATTTCCGTGGGAGTAATCGACAAACGGATAAAGAATATTTATATACTTAATATACCCAAAGATCATAAATATAAACTCTCTGTTACCTTACCAACCAGTGTCAAATTATACCATTATGGTGCGACAGAAAATTATAAAACCAATACCTTGGCTTGGCAATGAGTCCAACTGCGTCAGACCAATAATCTGTTACTCACAATGAATCTTACAATCATGAAAAAAACGAAGTAGATTCTTACAACTACAACAAATCTCGATGTTTGACAAGATATTGATAAAACACTCAATGTTTCAGTGGACAACTACAAGAACATACTGAAACATCCTGAGGGCCAACGACTACAAATATTGAATACAAAGATAAACGGTAGAGAACTGTGAGGCTTTAGCCATCGGCTCAGAGATTTTCAGTGATGAAGCAGCAGGTAAAAGCTGACACGTGGCAAAGAAGAAAGAGAGAGGAGAGATATAGAACACAATCTGTATTTTTAATTGCACTAGGTAACAATATTGAAAGTCCTGTGGAGACAATGATTTCATTCCTCAACCTCAAAGAAAAATAAGACTTTATAATTCTGCTAAAAATTAGACTTTGTTTTAGACAGTATCACTTACAATATCCAATATCATCTCAATTGAGTTTTAAATCAATGTTGAAAACCAATCAAATAATTATATAGCCTACACGCCTACTGCCTTATAATATCTATACCCATTGCTCCGACCCCACCCATTTTATATCACCCTGTATCATTCTGATGTAAGAAGAAAATTAATAATATTATGAAAAGTAGGATACCATATTTTCTAACTGTCCCTTGTACAAATGACAACTAAAATAAAACATCAAACTATTTGCATGCAAACGCCAATACTCATTCCCATGCAGATGGGGTGAAGAGGAATGAAGCATTGTACTTTCTTTTTCATTAACGCTTCAAATAGAGGATAATTTCCTACTGTAATACAATTTGCAAATTTTAGAATACAAAAACTGAAGTCACCTGGTGTCTCAGATATGCAAAGGAAGATACCGGTACTAGCAACAGAAAAGAATTGCAGAAGTCGTATCACAGAACCTCATGATGTAAATCTACCTCCGGTTTGGTCCGCACAGAATACTCATGCCTTTCCAAATACTCGGTTAATTGACATAAAGAACTTACAAAAACTTGCGATTAATGACATTGCAAACTTACACAAACTTGTGATAAATGATATTGAGAACTTACACTAACTTGTAATAAATGATATTGCAAACTTACAAAAACTTGCGATTAACGACATTGCAAACCTACACAAACTTGTGATAAATGATATTGAGAACTTACAAAACTTGTAATAAATGATATGAGTGTAATCTTTAGTCTGATTACATATAGATTCATTCCTTGATATGAACATTTGTAAAAACTATTTCAAAATTGATAATTCCACAAGCAACAATTTTTTTTCACCAACAAAAAGCTATCCCCAGTTAATCTTTTCTGGTCAACATCCCTACTGGTTTGCAGGCACATTACTTCATTTTCTTGCTCTTTGAAGACAAGTACTTTGATAAAGAATTGTTCAAAGAATTATGAAATAATGTTTTCATTCCATGAAAAAAAAGTTAGGAAATCACAATGTTTAAATCAATAAAAGCCCTGTATAATTTGTGGCCTTCTATACACTTGGATCGGATGCTCGACATTTTTACTTTGGATTAAAAAAAAAAGATTTCAATCTGATAAACCAAGAGCACATAAATGTAAGAAAAAAACAAAAACAACAAAAGAATGTCAGGGACTCATGTCCAGGAGGTCAACAAGACCACATAGTTTGGAAACTCATTACTCCCTGTAGTTTCATTTCTTGAAAATGATAGTTATCAATTAACATTTACAAGTATCAAGTTGAATTTGCTTCTGCAAAAATGCACAATGGCTCAATTTAAGAAATCTTTGCGTACATTGCCATGACGTTTAAATACAGCGCTGCAAAGCTTTTTTAGTATAAAAATACAATTATGTTTACATATCTTTGATCAGACTGGACTGTGATCTTCATTGGACACGTAAGGTTTTCAGTGCTTGGAAATCTTGCATAGTTGAGTCAAAGAGGAAGAACCATGGGGGGGGGGGGGGACTACTTGTCCAGGCAATAAGGCATAAAGTCAAATCATACATTGCCAGCAAAACACACCAAAAACATTCACTCTCTCAGATCAGACAAATCAGCATCAAGATTGAACTATATACTATCCTCTATCTACTGACCCCGTTAGTACATCTGTACCACTTCACTGCTGCACTCGTGTCTGATCCGCGATCAACTCTTCATTATTCTGTATTGACTTGATTCATCGAGACAATGGAGATAAGTGAAACATTACCAGATTTAAGCCCAACCTCCAATGAATTGCTACCTGTAGCGCAGGTATATCTAGATGTGGGTGATCCGAATACCTTACCACACATGTCTTACATCCAAGAGGAGCAGGTGTCGTTGCCGTAATATTAGGCAACCAAGTCTCTGGCGTCGAGGATGACAAAAAACAACAAAACAAAACAAAACAAAAAACAACAAAAACAAATGCAAAAACAAAATGAAACAAATAAAACAACAAAAGCCAATAGCAATACATCAAATGCAACTTAACTTTAAATCTGTCTCTATTTCACAGTGTTGCTCGAACACCCAACGAGGCACTGCAGACTTTGCAGCCACACTCCAATATTCACACTCCGACACTCGGCTGTAGTGGCCAGACACAAACTCATGTGACACATCTAGTTTGACAGCACACACACGAGCATTGTCAATAGCATCTGTACAAAGTTTCACCCTATAGAGATCTGAAAGTCGATGAAAACCAATCACAGATGCAAAGAAACACATTCAGTTTTAAGAGTGATAGAGTAATTTCATGCTATGTACAATGATGTAAATTCATTCTCACGGCTGCCTTAACTTGGTTTTTGAAAATAGACATGAATTCAGGAAAGGCACTGAAGGAGGCAAACCAGAACACAGGCCCATATCAATACAAGAATATATCTCTTTCCTTCTGAGAATCAACTGTTTTACAATCAGAAAGACCAGATAGTGCGTATAGATCGTATGTATAGTAAATAGTATTATTAAAATAAGATAGACAGGAATGAATGGAAGAAAGAAAAGTAAAAGTTGTAAACAGCAAAAAGACCGCATTCACACTTTATACTTATTCATGCTAAGGAAAGATTCATTCAGTCTAACATGTCTTTTGAAAACCATTCAACAAATACATGTATTCCTTAATGCTATTCAATTAACAAAACTTTTAAGTTTTCTCGATTTGAAAACAACTGGACATGGCTGCATTGTTTTCTACACCCATATCATAGAAATAAAAAAACTGCAACCAGGTCTAGAGAAAAAACCATAAGAAGGACAAGGGCTTTGTACTATTTTAAATCTAAGAAAAGAATAACTGTACACAACCTCACTGAACCTATTCTGCCATACAGTTCTAAGTTACCAATGTTTTATAATCTCAGACATTTAAAACAGTGTTCTAGCCCAATCTTGATTGGTGAATATAATACTATAACAAAGCTGCAAGATATGGAAATACTAATGTTAAAAACTTATATGTATACATATGGAATTCAGTGTGACAAATGGATGATGCAGAGTTGAAATTGAAAAGTCCAAATAATTATACAGAAATAATCAGTGAACCTTTCAAGCTTAAAATTAGACTATTCTGATCACAGGACAAGTGAACAAATACTGCTTTTAATTCTCGTTCAAAAATGCTAACTGAAATGAGACAAAGGATCCCCATAGTATAGAAGTCAGGTAAATGTATGAATGCTTAAGGTCATCTTTCTTAAATGCATGTGATGGTTTTGGCTGCCAAATGCTTAGTTCTCCAATAAACTAAGGCCAGGTTGTTTTTTTAAATCAAAAGTCTGACAGACAGTGTAATGTTTAAATTTAATGGTGATATTTTATCCTTTATCCTTACACTCTTGTTACTTATAGTGTTTTTACTTTGAATCTAATTGGGTGGACTACCATATCAAATTACTCTCCAACACATTTGAATTAGCCCTGATTTAAACGCAAGTCATACTAACTGAGCTAAAATATTAAAAAGGATACATCTAAGATTGATTTATCATCATACACAAGATCTCACTCTATAAAGCTTGATCCTTGGACTCCTGGACCTATGACTACACGTGCATATGACATGATTAACCCCACTGGCTGAGTTAGCTACCTTGACAAACACTGGGTGGAGCTATCCAGTAACCACCACAGGAATCTTAGTTGATTTAAACAGAGCAAATGAAGCTTAAACAGCACAGTTTGTTATACATCTGATAAAGTGATATGTAGCAATCCTTAGCACCTGTGCACCTGTGCATCTGTCAAGTGATTACAGATACATTGCAGTTGAAGGACGAGTTAAGACACATAACTTTTCCCTTGAAATAGTTAGTGTAAGTTTGACATCACTAAGCTCTAGCATCTAAATTGGGAAGAAAAATGCTATGGCCCATGGTCTAATATATCAGTAAGCTATAATAAACTAGTCTTGCCAGACGAAAAAAAATGAAAAAAAGTTCATGACTATTCGAGCACATAAAGAAGATCAATAGTGGAAACTCAATTTATTTGGATTACTCAAAGAAGCATACATATTTGTTTAAAAACATTTATATCACATCTTAATTCCGTCCATCCGGGCAAAATCTTGTTACTTTGTACACGCCAATAAGCATGTAATGAATGTAAATGAAAACCAGTTTGACTCAGACATCCAACCAACTCCTCTCTGAAGATTTACCCTTTAACACAATAGTGGCAGCTCTGTTATTTGTAAGGCACCGCATGAACATTAAAGATTATGAACGACTATCACATTGCACAACACATCAAATAAAATTAAAATCTGTCACGGATGATGAAATGGGCAAAATGTCTGTCATAATCCGATGGTCAGGGAAGAGTTATGTATCAAAGCAGATCGTGACCAAAATCATGGATAGGACTCCCAAGCATATACACAAAACTTGCTTCACAGACTCCCTATGGACAAAATCAAATTGTCTCATTACATGACAAATTTAACAGAAAATTATTTCATTTACAATATCAAGTGGCAAACGCCTCTTAAATGAGCCTTGTTGTATTTGTTATCACAGTACTTTGATAAAGAAATATAAAATTTGGTAAAAAAAAAATATGGATAGAGATTCTTTTTTAATGACTGTATGAATAGGATGCTTGAGTTCAAACTAATATAATCAATAATAATACGCATTCTTCTAACCAGGGGAAAAAAAACAAAACAATGCTTTTATTGATTTCTGTGTAAAATGTTAGTGCCACTAAACTGAGTGTTTGTGTAGTGGCAGGAATAAGCTCATTTTGGATGAGAAAAAAGCAGTATGATTCGCTCAGTGATGAGTGTAGTTTAAAATCTGTGCATGGTTTGCTGAGCTTACCTGTGAAGAGCTTTAGAGTGTTCACAAGTTCTGTTTGGGTCTGTTTGATTAATTGGCATGTGCATTGTTATCAGCAAGCTTGTGCTCCTATAAGTTTGTGAAATCCCAAAGTGCAAAATTTTCAAGGTTCACTTCTAACTATCTGCTATTTATTCTCAAAGACAACAAAGAGTTTAATCATACACCCTGTTGTATAAAGCACATAGCAACGTCCCCCTTCTCCTCCGGAAAAAAAAAAATTTTAAAAAAGACCTCACGCTGGTCAGTCCTGAGTTCTACCTGACTGAGCCACCAGCGGTCCCAGTTTGTCCTCAGGACTGACAAGCCAGAGGTTGGAGGTTCCAGTCTTATCTCGTGCCTCTGTATCAATAGGCAATTCTCTGTGGAAACAAAGGAACATAAAGCTACTGACCAGCCATGTTTTTCTTCCAGTAAGTCTGGCACCACGGTCACTAGCGCAATGTACATGAACCCTCCGGAGGTGAACGGAAGAATCCAGGCAGTAAGCTTCCCTGAAACGTCGACAATAGTTGAATGTAGGAAAAAATTAAAACCATATTTGCACGACAGAAAATATATTATATAGATTCAATGACGTGCCATGTGATGAAAAAAAAACGTAAAAAGAAAAAAGATATTATTATTATTATTATTATTATTATTATTATTATTATTATTATTATTATTATTATTATCATTATTATTATTATTAGCGGTAGTTAAAAGACGTAGTAACAAGACATAGTTACAAGACATACTTACAAGACATACTTACAAGACGTACTTACAAGACGTAGTTACAAGACGTAGTTACAAGACGTAGTTACAAGACGTACTTACAAGACGTAGTTACAAGACGTACTTACAAGACGTAGTTACAAGACGTACTTACAAGACGTAGTTACAAGACGTACTTACAAGACGTAGTTACAAGACGTACTTACAAGACGTAGTTACAAGACGTACTTACAAGACGTAGTTACAAGACGTACTTACAAGACGTAGTTACAAGACGTACTTACAAGACGTAGTTACAAGACGTACTTACAAGACGTAGTTACAAGACGTACTTACAAGACGTAGTTACAAGACGTACTTACAAGACGTAGTTACAAGACGTACTTACAAGACGTAGTTACAAGACGTACTTACAAGACGTAGTTACAAGACGTACTTACAAGACGTAGTTACAAGACGTACTTACAAGACGTAGTTACAAGACGTACTTACAAGACGTAGTTACAAGACGTACTTACAAGACGTAGTTACAAGACGTACTTACAAGACGTAGTTACAAGACGTACTTACAAGACGTAGTTACAAGACGTACTTACAAGACGTAGTTACAAGACGTACTTACAAGACGTAGTTACAAGACGTACTTACAAGACGTAGTTACAAGACGTACTTACAAGACGTAGTTACAAGACGTACTTACAAGACGTAGTTACAAGACGTACTTACAAGACGTAGTTACAAGACGTACTTACAAGACGTAGTTACAAGACGTACTTACAAGACGTAGTTACAAGACGTACTTACAAGACGTAGTTACAAGACGTACTTACAAGACGTAGTTACAAGACGTACTTACAAGACGTAGTTACAAGACGTACTTACAAGACGTAGTTACAAGACGTACTTACAAGACGTAGTTACAAGACGTACTTACAAGACGTAGTTACAAGACATACTTACAAGACGTACTTACAAGACGTACTTACAAGACGTACTTACAAGACGTACTTACAAGACGTACTTACAAGACGTACTTACAAGACGTACTTACAAGACGTACTTACAAGACGTACTTACAAGACGTACTTACAAGACGTACTTACAAGACGTAGTTACAAGACGTAGTTACAAGACGTACTTACAAGACGTACTTACAAGACGTACTTACAAGACGTAGTTACATGACGTACTTACCCGCTGCCTGGGATGACTCTGCAGTGAGAGCCGCCACCGCGCCAAACACTCCGCCTGACGCCGTCAGAAACTGGGGGAAAAAAGACTCAGTAAGCAAGCAGTTTATCAAGATCAAATATTTTGGTATTTGAAGAAACCAATATTTTTGTTGTAAATACATCATCCAACATGATGCACAAGTGACTGAGGAGCTATATTGTGTGGCAAAAGAAGCCAGGAAAACTGGATTTCAGATAAACATCGGAAGGACTGAAGACATGAGAATCAACAACAAAAAGACTAACGCATTGCAACTACATGATAATAATAATAATAATAATAATAATAATAATAATAATAATAATAATAATAATAATAATAATAATAATAATAATAATAATAAATTTTATTTCTTTGGTGCTCTACCCCAAATTTCCTTAGGCTCAGTCAGAGCGTTTTTCAAGTTTGTCTATCTTGGTAGTGTTGTCAACAAAGACGGGGGCACAGATGAAGATATCGGATGCCAAATCAACAAGGCCAGATACTCCTTCAACACCCTCAAACAGGTCTACAGCACTATCAGTCTGAAACAAGATCCTCAATACCAATGTGAAGTCGGTCCTGTACTCCTACTTTATTGCTCTGAAGCACGGCACTGACCAAGACTAAAAGCACAAAACTGCAATCATTCACCACCAGATGCCTCAGAAACATCCTCAGCGTTAGGTGGCCTGAAGTTGACTCAAACAAAGATTTGTAGGCCAGAGCGAAGCAACGCCCCATTGATACAGAGATCAAAAGCGTGAATGGGGTTGGATAGCGCTTTACAAGATTCTTTCATTCGTCCATAATAATAATATGGAGGTTTACAGCACTATCTGTCCGAAAGCGTGAATGGGGTTGGATAGAGGACCAGCCAGAATGGAGTCTGGTGGAGGGGAGTCACTAACGCCCTATGTTCCACGGGGAATCAAGAGGCTTAAAGTTCAACTAAACTAAGTACACCGTGCACTTGTTGAAAAACACACACATAAAACAATCAAATTGACATAACTTCTTTGGTGAGTCAGGCTTTTCAACAAATTTAATTTAAACAGACAACACGTCAAATATTTTCCAAATTAAATTGTTTGATATAGTACACAACCTAGTAAAGCATATTCTCTATGCAGTAATAGAAAAAAAAGAAGAAAAAAAAAAAATCTGCAATGGATATACAAGAAAGGGCAGAGGTGGACCCTTAATAATAATAATTATAATAATAATAATAATNNTAATACATTTTTATAGCGCTTTATGCTGAGGCCTCAAAGCGCTTTACAAGATTCTTTCATTCGTCCGTACTAATTGTACATCAGACACACCCACACCCATACAAACACACTGCACACACAGACACTCAATATCCAAAAGACTAAACTGGTGTAAGCACCCCTTGTTAACTGTTATACATTGATGATAAGGACTAGGTAAGTAAAATCATGCAAAAAAAAACAAAAACAGACTCAATTTATAAAATATTATGAAACAATTCTGAAAACATTCAAAGTGAAAAAAAAAAACGGTTGAGGTAAGAATGATATTCTTTGTAGCGATTTGGAAATACTAAATGGAATTTAAGATTGGTCACTGATTATAGAATGACAACCTATAACAAGAAGATGAAAATTGGTCAATGATTATAGAATGACAACCTATAACAAGAAGATGAAAATTGGTCAATGATTATAGAATGACAACCTATAACAAGAAGATGAAAATTGGTCAATGATTATAGAATGACAACCTATAACAAGAAGATGAAAATTGGTCAATGATTATAGAATGACAACCTATAACAAGAAGATGAAAATTGGTCAATGATTATAGAATGACAACCTATAACAAGAAGATGAAAATTGGTCAATGATTATAGAATGACAACCTATAACAAGAAGATGAAAATTGGTCAATGATTATAGAATGACAACCTATAACAAGAAGATGAAAATTGGTCAATGATTATAGAATGACAACCTATAACAAGAAGATGAAGATTGGTCAATGATTATAGAATGACAACCTATAACGAGAAAATTGGTCAATGGTTATAGAATGACAACCTATAGCAAGAAGAAGAAGATTGGTCAATGATTATAGAACGACAACCTATAACAAGAAGATGAAACAGCACACACACATACACACAGACATACGCACAGACGTACACACAGACGCACACACACATACCTGGGCCTTTGCAGCTCTCCACCAATCAAATCCCGAGCGCAGCAGGATGGCGAAGTCTCCGACCTCGTGCGGAATCTCGTGCAGCAGAATCGCCAGCGTCGTGGCCAGGCCAACCTGAGCAGTCGGGCGGGAAACAGAGTGTTTGTTAGATCAGGATGTATCTCATTAAACTCATCAATGTGTTTGTTAGACAAAAATATGCTGATTGAATTTGATCAATGTGTTTGTTAGATCAGAATGTATCTCACTAAGCTCATCAATGTGTTTGTTAGATCAGAATGTATCTCACTAAGCTCATCAATGTGTTTGTTAGATCAGGATGTATCTCATTAAGCTCATCAATGTGTTTGTTAGATCAGAATGTATCTCATTAAGCTCATCAATGTGTTTGTTAGATCAGTATGTATCTCATTAAGCTCACCAATGTGTTTGTTAGATCAGTATGTATCTCATGGTGAGGTTTAAACAAAAATATGCTGATTGAATTTGATTAAAAAAACAACAACAACAATCCACACAATCCACAAAGAAAATGCACCATTTTTTCCAGTTCTCTCTAAAACACAGAAAATATTATACATGCCATTCAGTCAGTGATGACAAGCTGACTTGATGATGCGCCACCATATTATTTGAACAATCCATCACACTCAACATAAGACATTGTATAACTTAAAAAATCCAGAATCCTTCACCCGTCCTCCCCAACATAAAACCAACCAATAATTAGATCCTGACAAAAAAAATGTGCATGTGTAAATTAACACAAATTTACTATTCAAATTTAAGAAGACTCACCCCCCCCCCACCCTTTTTCCGTTTACTATTTGATGAACCACAAGAGCTTATTTTATGGGTATGTATACTACGATCAGAGTGTGACTTTGTGAGGATGTTTACCTTGACGCTGATACAGAAGCTGGCGCCGACCGCCAGGCCGTGGGTGAAGTTGTCCACCACATTGGCCAGCAGGTTGAGGTAGCCGCTCACCTGGAGAGGGGGGGGGGAGACTCGGAGAGTGAAAGAGATACTCACAGCGGGAGGGGGGGGGGAGATATACAATACTCACATTACCACCACCATACACATCTGATAACAAATGAGTTTGATTGCTATGCTATGGTATGACTCTCCATTGTTAAAACTGTGTTTCGATGTTATAAATTCACTAATTATTGTAGTTCTAAATAGTTTGTTGAAATGACCTATTATTTAGCTTCGTGCAAGGTCCAATCGCGATGAGGCAAACAAAATAATATATAAAACATTTCCTTTAGATCGCAAGTTTACCTTTATCTTGATCTCCTTCTCTGGAACGCTTTCTTTAGCATCTTTGTCTCCTAGCTTTGTAACACTCTTTCCTTGTCTGTGACGTATATGGCTGTTTCCATTAATGCTTTCAGGTTGTTGGATATATGTTTTACTATCGCGTAACTGTTTCAGAGAATCTTGCACAGCGTCTGAATCTAAGGACTTTGGTGACCTCTCGAAGTTCTCAGAAAGCTGTGGGAAACACGGAGAGATCAATTCTACAAAGTGCACTTCTCTGCCTGTAACATGTTGGACAAAATATGTATCGTACAAAATTTCAGCATCCCCTCAGGTCTCCTATCTTGAATGAATATTTTATAATATGATTTGGACTCAGCAAAAATGTTTTTTTTTTTTAATGTCAAATAATAAGGAGTAATTAATTGCCTAGAAATGTTTGGTATTAAAATAAATAAATACAAGAGATGTAACAGAAACAAAAACTAAAAAAAAAAATCAGCATCTCCCCAAAAACGAAACAAACATATATGGTCTTTGTTTGTTTACAGTAATCATTGAGAACTTCGAAATAAATTTTAGTCAAATGAACAAAAATATTGCACATTTTTCTTATAGAAAATTTAACAAACGACATTAAATATCTACCTCCAAAATACACAGACTGAAGACAGCTTGGTAGCAGAACCAATCTATGTAACTATGGTTGTGGGGTAACTTATTAACTTGGTAAGAAGAGCCCACCCCAAGCCTCTTGCTTACTACGTGTATGTGGAACTAACCTCCTCCTCCTCCTCCTCCCCCTCCTCCTCGCTGTCGTCGCCCATGAGTTTCTCGATGATCATGAAGGCCAGCAGACCCGTGATGATCCACAGGCCTATGCTCGTGTGGCTGCCGTGGCTGCCTGTGATTGTGTGAAGGGGTGTGCCACAATGGCTCTTTAGTACATGCAGTACGATTTGTGTGAAGGGATGTGCCACAACGGCTCTTTAGTACATGTAGAACAGTTGTGTGAAGGGATGTGTCACAATGGCTCTTTAGTACATGAAGTCGATTTGTGTGAAGGGATGTGTCACAATGGCTCTTTAGTACATGTAGTCGATTTGTGTGAAGGGGTGTGTCACAATGGCTCTTTAGTACATGTAGTCGATTTGTGTGAAGGGGTGTGTCACAATGGCTCTTTAGTACATGTAGTCGATTTGTGTGAAGGGGTGTGTCACAATGGTTCTTTAGTACATGTAGATGATGTAGTCGATTTGTGTGAAGGGGTGTGTCACAATGGCTCTTTAGTACATGTAGTCGATTTGTGTGAAGGGGTGTGACACAATGGCTCTTTAGTACATGTAGTCGATTTGTGTGAAGGGGTGTGCCACAGTTGCTCTTTAGTACATGTAGTCGATTTGTGTGAAGGGGTGTGACACAATGGCTCTTTAGTACATGTAGTCGATTTGTGTGAAGGGGTGTGACACAATGGCTCTTTAGTACATGTAGTCGATTTGTGTGAAGGGGTGTGCCACAATGGCTCTTTAGTACATGAAGTCGATTTGTGTGAAGGGGTGTGCCACAATGACTCTTTAGTACATGTAGTCGATTTGTGTGAAGGGGTGTGTCACAATGGCTCTTTAGTACATGTAGTCGATTTGTGTGAAGGGGTGTGTCACAATGGCTCTTTAGTACATGTAGTCGATTTGTGTGAAGGGGTGTGTCACAATGGCTCTTTAGTAATGAAGTCGATTTGTGTGAAGGGGTGTGTCACAGTTGCTCTTTAGTACATGTAGTCGATTTGTGTGAAGGGGTGTGACACAAGGGCTCTTTAGTACATGAAGTTGATTTGTGTAAAGGCATGTGTCACAATGGCTCTTTAGTACATGCAGTACATATAAGGAAAGATCGATTGTAAACGCGGCCGTTGTAGAAGAAGAGCCAACTGATTAAGCAACAGATCGGAGGGTATTGGGCATCCCATTAACCAATACGAGGAGAGATGGAGGGGGGAAAGAGACAGCTAGAGATAGAGAGATAGACATACTGAGAGAGGCATGGACAGAGGTGAACGACAAGCAATGACCTGCTAAGTCACAGCTTACATGGAAAACGAATAGAACAGAGAGAGGGGAGGGGGGGGGGGGATCAGTAGCTCAATCGGTGCTCAGGACTGAGAGTGGGGTGGTCGCGGTTCGAACTCTGCTTGTGCCCCAGCCTCCGTATCGCATTCTCTGGATAACCTAGATGGCGATAACTGATGTAGGGAAAGAGACTGTGAAGCCGTAGATTGCCTTCTTTCAGCTTTTCATCAACGGCGCCTTGTTCAGGGTAACCTTCAGCAACAACAGGAAATATCGCCGCTAAAGCGAGTCAGTGAGTGGAACTCTTTACACACGATTCAGTGTGGTTTGGTTGGTTGGTTTTTTAGAACTTGCACCTGACAATTGAGGCCAACCACCAAGGAACAAGGCGACCAATTGAGATTCGAACCATACCCAATTAGAACCACACAGACTGAGCTACCTCGTCCCACCCCCAGGCTCGAGAACCGACCAGACATTTATTACTTTTTATGAAAAGATGCCAAAGAGACTGCAGCTTACCCCCCCCCCCCCCCCCCCCACACACACACAAACACGGAGACACTCCCAATGCTTAAGTAACTGATCACAGTGATCAGACATCAATACTTGTAGTTCCGATCAGAAGATATTACAGAGCAGCAAGTGCTGGAATTCCGACAAGATGGTTAAGTCGGTCTTACTCTATAGCTCAGAAACATGGCGCGTGACCAAAGCCAACAGCCACAAACTTCAAAATTCACCAACAGATGTCCCAAACAAAGAACTGTGCGACAGAACAAAGCAAACCCACGTCGAGACGGAGATTAGCAAACGCAAATAGGGCTGGATAGGCAACATCACAAGGCAAGCCCTGGAGTGGAACCCCCAAGGCGAACGCAAGGTCGGCCGCCCGAAGCAGACTTGGTGGCGAAGCACCGATGCCGAGATAAAAGCCGCTGGTAGTACATGGGCCAAACTGAAGAGGACCAGCCAGAACCGAGTCGGTGGAGGGATTTGCTGCGGCCCTATGTTCCACAGGGAATCAAGAGGCTTAAACTAAACTAAACTTAAACTATGTGATGGAATACGTCACCGATAAAGCCTAGCCACTGATGTTGGCCGGAAAGAAACCAACCACCCGAAAACACTCTGGATTTTTCTACAGCAAGATATTACCGAGCCTAAGCCTCTGTCTATCCCTCACCTTTCAAGTACAAGAAGAAGGATTGGCTAGCGGTGCCTACCACCTGTCGCCGTATAGGATCCCCCAGGGGAACCTAGGAGACGTTAAACCCGGAGATAGGGAGAGAATTTTCTCCCTCCCTCTATAGAGGACGATGCCTACCTCTGTCCATGTGGGCCCACACCTCCGGCAGCAGGTGCAGGAACACGTCACCGAGCAGGCTCCCCACGGCGAAACTGAGCATCAGGCGGAGCTTCCTGGCCGGCGCTGGCACAGAGACAGAGAGAGAATCTAATAGTGAATGGCACAGAGACACGAGAGAGAGAAAACAACAATCTTATTGAATGGCATAGAAAGAGAGAAAACAACAATCTTATTGAATGGCACAGAGACAGAGAGAGAAAACAACAATCTTATTGAATGGCATAGAAAGAGAGAAAACAACAATGTTATTGTTATTGAATGACATAGAAATAGATAAAACAGCAATGTTACTGTTTGGCGAATGCTACACACCATAGTAATTATACTGTATGTTGCGGCCCTAAGTTACACAGGTTATTAAGACTAAGAGGGCGTAAGCTAAAGTAGTATGCATGTATATCTCATAAAACAACCAACTAACCAACCAAACGAACAAAATGCATGAAAGGAATGTCTTTACTGGGGAAAAAACCCAGTAATTCAACAACGACCAACACGTGGACTCATAATTTGCATGTTAAGAGGAAAAATCTACACTGGATCTTTGGAAGACAAAAATGAGGAACGCTTGACTCAAATTGCGAAGGGGGATTGAAAAAACAACAAGATCGTTCGTCTATTATCTTTTGGGTTTATTCAATCATCCACCTTCCTCCTGTTTGTGGCAGCGTTTTCTCTACGACTTAAGGAGGAGCTCTTGTCTTCAGTAACATTCTAAAGCGCTCATTAGTGGTGGGCATAACTTCTCTTGATATAAACTACAGTCTTATTTCACTAGAAAAGCAGGTGGGTTGTTAAGACTCCTCATAAAAACAACCAATCTGAATAGACCTAGAGATCCCGGTTCCTTAATCATGCAACTACCCCCGGTACAGTTTGTGGTATAAAAACAACCAATCTGAATAGACCTAGAGATCCCGGTTCCCTAATCATGCAAGTACTCCCGGTATTGTTTGTGAATCGTTTCACCTATTTGTCTGACATCCTTTTTCCATGTTGTTATTCTACTCCCCTCTGCCCCAGACTCTCTTCATCTGTGTTGGCGGTTTGTTGCTTACACGCCCCCTTTCTTTGTTTTCATGCCTGTCTTTTTATTGTGACTTAATCTCTCATTAAACGTTCTATTTTCTCTTGATTTTCCTTTAAAGTCGGGGCCCAAACTAAACATAGTCATTTAAACTTTTAAAAACCCTCTCTCCCTCTCACTCTCTCTCCCTCTCTCTCTCTCTCTCTCTCTCTCTCTCTCTCTCTCTGTGCCTTTGTGTGTCTCTGTCTGTCGTGTCTGTCTGTCTGTCTGTCTGTCCGTCTGTCCGTGTCTATCTCTCTCTCTCTCTCTCTCTCTCTCTCTCTCTCTCTCTCTCTCTCTCTCTGTGCCTTTGTGTGTCTGTCTATAATATAAACCTCTCGATGAGTCGCCAACCGGAAGGCCTTAACAAACAAAATTGTTTCCCTTCCAAAACCCGAATATAAAATAAATTATTAAGCTATTTGCGTGAATGTTTTCCTCGTCCTCAAGTCTAATCTTCAAGCAATATCGACCTGGTTGCAGAGTAAATCTCAAAGCCAGAGTTACCTGTGATCTCATATTCATAACGTCAATATGATTTTACAATACCCAAGCCATACGGAAAACCTACTCTTCCTTCCACGTACACAAAATAAATAAACGGAAAAGCGAAATAAAGAAGTCAATATCACACCCCTTCCCCCATCATGCAGAACAGTAACAAACAAACAAAGAGAAATCGTTTGCAGACTGTCTGTTAGGGATGTAGAATGCCCCCACAATTTCACAATTGTCCATTGAGAATGCACCGGGTGGCATCAATGTGATACACGCATGTATTTCTTCTACTACTTTATCGTGTTCATGCAGCCAAAAGGAGAGTAATTAATCCATGGTTGTAATACATGTAGTCCCACAGTTTCCGCATGGTTTCTTTCTTCCCAATGCCCCTTTCAATTACCGAGCTGCTAAAATAGAAAGTAAATCTGCGGAAATGATGGAGAGAAGTATCTATGAGGCGGTGACCATGGGCGGCGGATGTGTCATCAATATTGTCGGCCCATCCACCCAGACACACGTAGTAGTACTAGTAGCACTAGTAACCGAACCATGCCCGCACGACACTCACCACACTTCCGACTGGAAATCGATTTGTTTTGCCGAGTAGGCCGCCAGCTCTTGCAGTGTAAAACAAGCGCCAACGTAATCTTCTTTTTAATTTATAAATTACAGTATTTGTATATTTTATAGAAAAAGCCAACAGCTTAACTGGTGACCTATGAGAGCGATGAAATAATGACTAGTAGAGCTCTATTAGGCCAAATCAGATGGAGGAAAAAAAAGAGTATGTTGACAGATCCTCTATCAGTACTGTTGAAAGAAGGAGCAAAAACATGGAGAGATATACAGCGGCAGATAAATATGGATAGACAGATAGAAAGAAGAATACATGTATAGACAAAAAGTGGGTCCAAGGAGCGCACGAGAAAGAGAATTTTAATTTTTATAGAAAAAGAGAGGGAAAAGAAAGAGAGGCGCACAGTAATTAAGAGAAAGAAAGATAGAGAGGGACGCATTTTGAAAGAGGGGGAGGGTTGAGAGAGAGAGAGAGAGAGAGAGAGAGAGAGAGAGAGAGAGAGAGAGAGAGAGAGAGAGAGAGAGAGAGAGAGAGAGAGAGAGAGAGAGAGAGAGAGAGAGAGAGAGAGAGAGAGAGAGAGAGAGAGAGAGAGAGAGACGACAGAGAGAGAGAGAGAGAGTGTGCGCGTGTGTGTGTGTGTGTGTGTGTATTACAATAGCCATGTCATCGTGCATTGTAACAACAAAATGAACCACTGAACAGAACATAATCGTACATTCCGAAAACAAACGCGTGGACCATCTTTCCAAACAGCTATTGTGAGACGGTGTCTAATCACCGAGTGCATGCACGCAAGGAGCTGTCGCCACTGTCAGGACATGTGTCGAGTGACCCGTCGCCGCAGCTGGCCCGCTTAGAGACGTGACTTCATCAGAAAGGGCTGGACAGCTGGCGCCCAGCAGGGCCCCAGCAGATCGATGGCGAACAGAGATTGGAAAACATTACCGGAGACACCAGGTCTTTACAGACAGCCATGTTACAATTTCAGACAAGTGAAACCGTACATCTACAAGCGTCGCCGAGAGCGTACCGCGAGCACAGACCAGCCGTTTAAACTTTAAGTACACGTACACTATCCAATCTTTCTATTAAGGTAACATTGTTAGAGTGCATCTCACTGGGGAGGTAGGGCGTCTATTCTGACACACACAGGGATATTCACGTTCAAGACCATACCGTTTCGGATCGTTTCTTAAACTAAAACAGAAACAAAAAAAAAACACAACAACAAACACAAAAGACACCCTCCAAAAAAAACAAAAAAACAACAGGCGACACAAAAGAACAAACTTCCCTTCCCCAGGAGTCCTTTTAATAATTATATTCTCAGTTTAATTATGACATCCAAGTAATAATAATAATAATAATAATAATAATAATAATAATAATAATAATAATAATAGTAGTAGTAGTAGTAGTACAATTTAATACATGTAGTTATAAAACAATAATCAAATTTATAATTATAACAACAACGCTAACGGTAGCACGTGTAATTGAAAGATACTATTAACAATGAAATAATGCATCAAAAAAGCGTGTAGTGTAAACAAGCAGTAACAAAGGATAATGTGGGCTAGGGGCAATGTTGTACAATGTACTGTCTCCATTGACACTTACGTGGAGGCGATGCAGAATACAATGTAATAAGGACTTTCCCATATTGCATCAGTCCTCCGACACAGAGTAATTACTTTTTTTCTGACGGATGTATTGATGGGGCGAGCTTCCCTAGGCAAGGGCGTCTATTGTTCGCCCCCACTACAATAAAGCAGTGCGTACTCCAGGACTTGTCCAATCGTCTGCACAATGAAATGGTCGAGTCTTTTCTTTTGGCGATAGTCAGTCAAGATTACTTGAACCTCCAATCGTATTTTATTTTAATCAGTAACGTTAATGTGTTCAACCCTGCAGTCTTTTCTGTACTGTCCTGTGATGAAAATTAAAGTCCATTTCCATGACCGTTCAGCTTGCCTGGCAGAGTATCCAACTAACACACGGAAGAATGAGCTAAGTCCACAGATTGCTCTATACAGGCCTACCTAGGCTACTACGGTATTACACAGTACATCTAGGTTTCTGTCGTTAAGTCCAAAAGGAAGAAATAGAGAAATATGGCTGCTGCCTTCCACTTTCACGCTCAACGGTTCGGAACTAATAACACGAGTCTCATCAAATCACGCACACACATCCTCTGGGGTTCCTTTTTCTTTTCTTAGCGCTTTAAAAATGGATCTTGTCCAATTTGAACTTGACTAAGTATGTCTTTTAGTGTTTGTTGTATTGATGAACCATTAATTGTATGGATTTCAAAAAAGATTTAAAAAAAAATTAAATTGCAATGCAATAGAGCACGCTCATATCGCCTGGCTTTGAGGCGTTCAGTTCGCTATCTTAGCTCACAATAACTTAAGGTTCATGCACAGAGATGCAGAGGCAGCACAACAACAGCGCTATGAGATGCGCATTGCTACGACACACACAATGTGAGGAAAAAACAACTTCCCTGAACTTGGGCGAAAGACACAGTTTCATTTCAATAACAAATAAAAGCAAGTATTTTAGTGACCTATAAGTTTGTATATTTACATGAGCAGTAGCATTAGTATTGCTTTGCAGCCGCCTGTTTTCATGAGCTCTGTAGGGATGTGGTCTAGTCCTGGTGATTTGCCATTCTTTAGTTTCTTGGGGGCATTTTCTACTTCGTACCTCAGTGGTTCCGTTTTTTTTTTATTTCTCATCTTTATACCTGTGTCATTGTTGTCAGCATCCGAATCAAATAGCTTTTCTCCATATTCCGCCCATCTAACCATTCTTATTTCTGGTTCTGTTAGTGCTTTTCCGTCAGCACCATTCGCTATAAATTGTTTGAACTGGAAAGGTTTTATTACAAACATTTTAATCTGGTTGAACATATCTTTGGACTTATCTTTGTTGTTTTCATCACTATCAAAATCCAGAATTTGGTCGCGCACCGCCGTCAGCCATTCTTTCTTGTCTGCTTTGGTTTGTTTTTTAATATCTGTTTTCACTTCTAGACGCTCTCGTTTATCAGCCCTTTATCTGGCTTTTCTTTTCCTCTCTCCAACTTCCATCGGTTTGTTACGTATCCATGGTTTCGCTCTTGTGTTCTTCTTTTGACCAAGGCTGATTTTATCTGCCAATTTTTTTTTTCATGCTTGTTCATAGTTCGTCTGAAATTTTTTCTTCACTTTCAAGTGCTGTTTTCCTTCACGTATGTTTCAGGTAATTTCTCTACATCAAATCGTATTATTGAGCTTCCTTTTGATCTACTTCAAATGGCTTTTTTATCCGTGTGGTAAGCAATATGTGATCTGTGATCTGTGTCGCAGTTTGCCCCTGGTTTGGTATGGCAGTCCAACAGACTTGAGAACCAGTTTTTGTTTACTGGGATGACGTCTATCTGATTCTTTGGCCGTTCCGTGATGACCAGGTGTATTTTCTGCGGCTGTGGCATTCAAACCAAGTGTTTAATGTTGTTAATTAGTTTGCCTCTGTGATTGAAAGTAAGTGTTCCCCGTTGGTATTTTTTGTTCCCAATCCATTGGTTGTTTTGAGTACTTTGGCATTGAAGTCGCCCACAAAGTTTGTTTGTCTAAAATATTTGCTATATTTTATACTATTAGGTGTTCGCCTGACGTAAAATGGTCGCTTCCCTTCCATCTTACATCGCATAGGCGTCTGATGTTGAGTCCCTGGCTATCGATTTCTCTTAACAATAAAAGTATTTTAACTAGTTTTCCACTGTCTTTCACGGAACATGCGTTCCAAGTTCCTATTGTTTTTGTCCTCTTTTTCCTTTTGTTTTTGTTTTCTCTTTTCCTTATTTTACAGGGAACCTCGACATGACAATTGTTTGTGGGAAGCCATCCCCCCGAGGGGTTTCAGTTGGCCTCGTCATATCCAGATAAAATGATTGCCTGGACCCCCCCTTCCCAGAACAATAATTGACCCTAGCAGTCCTGGGGGTCTCAGCTCTGCCGGGCTCTTGTTTCTTTCTAGTAGTAGAACTCTTCATTACTGGGTTTATACCGGTTTTTATGGGGTTATACGTCTGGAGGGTTGCCATTACTTTCCAGGCGGGCCTGGCTGCTAACAATGGCGTCTCTGGTGCGCCCTTAGCCTGATACAAGACTGATCCACCTCTCACCTCCATAGCTGTTGACAAATTATTCTGGTTCCTCCACCTACATGTGTGTGCATTGAGGAGAGACATTGCTCGAGATTGTAATTTCACTCACACAGTTCAGCCAGCCAGCCAAAGTCGTTGCCCGGGGGACAGGAGCAGACGCGAGGAGCCATATGTGAGCCAGATAAGCTGGTGAGAACCAAGTGGATTCTGGCCACACTGTAGGATGTGGCTGCCATTTTTCAAGGTTCTAGACTTCCTAGATTACCCCACACCCTCCCAACAATAACAAAAAAGTATTAGATCTATCACCGTTAAAAATTCTTCTATGGGTTGGAAAAATAGAAATAATACGTTTCATCTGAACACTCCCCCTCTTTTCCCTTGTGCCTCTACTCTCCGATTGCCTCCCTCGATGTCTTTGAAACCATCTATCTCGCACTCTTATTTTGCATTTGCCCTGCGCAGAGCAAAATTATTGATAGAAAGCAACAAATAACCTGCGCCGGCCTTACTGGAAAAAAGGAGCATCCTGTGAGAAAAATCGTAAAGGGATCTGATTCCATCTAGATGAAGACGATGCCAGCAAAGTCAGGTAGGTTGTGTCGGCCCTAAGCATGCTTAGGCATCGGTCTGCCAACAAAAGCTGCACAGAGCGCTACGTTGTTGTCAAACACAGGAATAGTTTTAGCGTGTGTGATCAGAGCCGATACCCTGGCGGTGAGGTATCCAATAATTTTCTGTGTTTGATTTTGAATTTGAATTTTCCTTCCTCTCTTTCCCCATCGCCCCTTCCTTTTACTCCTTGTCCTTCATCTGACGAGGTTTAGTTAGTTGCCTCTTGACTACTTGTGGACTAAAGGGCCGCAGCAACTCCCCTCCACCGGACTCAGTTTTGGCTGGTCGCCTTCAGCTCGGCCCACGTGGTACCGGCAGCTTTTTATGTCTGCGTCGGTGTTTCTCCGCCAAGTCTGCTTCGGACTGCCAACCTTTCTTTTTCCTTGGGATTCTACTTCAGGGCTTACCTTGTGATGTTGAATACATGCTTTCAAAGTGTGGCCTATCCAACCCCATTTACACTTTTTGACCTTTGTCCACTGGATACCTGTCCTTCGACCTGTTATAGACTGCTTTATAACCCAGTCAACCACCATAAGGAAGATCGCGGGACGCCAATTTGGACGTCAAACGGTTCCGCCAGTTTTCCGTCGGGGATAACTTAACCAGTGGCGTCTTCGTAAAGTTGTTGGATGACAGTGATATCTGTTGTGGTGCATTTATCTGCTGAGGGTGAAATCAAATGAAAATCATCATCCTCTAACATTCAGTTCGATTGCACAACGTTTGCGAGCCGAGCTACATTTCCCTTTCTGCAATTGCAAAAAAATTGAGGAAAACTTGATAAAGCAAACCAGAATGTGCAGGCTTCCATTGTCTGGTCTGTATCTAACGATTCAAACTTGGGATCGCCCTAAACCCTCAGGTACGCCGGTGAACACCTCCGCCTCACCCACCAGCTCCGCGTGTTATGATGATGTCAATTTACTTTTCTTTTGGGGCAGCATTAACGTTTTAGCCACAGAGAGAGTATTTACGTGATAAAAGATCTTACAATTTTAGTAGAAGAAACTACTTGGAAAAAAAAAGAAATAAATAAAAACAGCAGTCCGACCAGGGGCAATGCGCGTGCACATACATAACTCAACACACAAACAAGCACAGGGCAATGCCTGCAAGTCCACGACGGTTCTTTGCACTAGCTTAACATCTCCCAGCTGTCCATGGGCTACTTATCTACATAAAAGACAGAACAAAGCGCTGGGCAATGTCCATGTTATCAGAATGAAGGGAGCCTGTGCTATATATAATATATACTAAACACCGGCCAAGCACCGGACAATGTCCATGTTATCAGAATGAAGGGAGCCTGTGCTATATACATATATATACTAAACACCGGCCAAGCACCGGACAATGTCCATGTTATCAGAATGAAGGGAGCCTGTGCTATATACATATATATACTAAACACCGGCCAAGCACCGGACAATTGCCATGTTATCAGAATGAAGGGAGCCTGTGCTATATACATATATATACTAAACACCGGCCAAGCACCGGACAATGTCCATGTTATCAGAATGAAGGGAGCCTGTGCTATATACATATATATACTAAACACCGGCCAAGCACCGGACAATTGCCATGTTATCAGAATGAAGGGAGCCTGTGCTATATACATATATATACTAAACACCGGCCAAGCACCGGACAATGTCCATGTTATCAGAATGAAGGGAGCCTGTGCTATATATAATATATACTAAACACCGGCCAAGCACCGGACAATGGCCATGTTATCAGAATGAAGGGAGCCTGTGCTATATACATATATACTAAACACCGGCCAAGCACCGGACAATGTCCATGTTATCAGAATGAAGGGAGCCTGTGCTATATACATATATACTAAACAGCGGCCAAGCACCGGACAATGGCCATGTTACACTGTACCACGGTGTGGAGACTTAAAAACCACGGGCTCGCCACCTGGCTCTGATTACCCGATGCAATGAATGATCAGTAGACCTATGGCACCGCGCGGCCGCCCACGCGTCCTGTGATAACCAGGTTGATGGACATGGCTGGACCCACTCGCCCCGTGCCCAGTTACAGCCCCTACACCCCAGTACTCGTGTACTCACAGGGCACGGCGCCAGCAGCCTCGGCCTGGTTACCTGAACACGTTCTATTATCTCATACCGGCGGTTAGGGATTCCACCACCGCCTCGCAAACACCACTTTTCATCAGGGATAAAAAAGGTAGAAACTTGGCCGTGGTAAGGGGTATGAGGAGTAGGCCCTTGGCATCAGTACAGCCATGTAGTGTTGTGGTTCCAAGTAGGGTTCCAAGCAGGAGTGTCGTTAGCTCTCACTGGCTGTCCAGCGCTGAGTCCACTTCTTGTACTGGCACTCAAGTCAAAGTAACGGTCTCGATAGCTTTGGCCTTGGGTCTCGCAACTTATAATCCACCACTATTTTCACGTACAGCGCATCACTGTTGTTATGTCTTGCCGAATGGCCAGTACAGATTTGTTATAATAGAAATAATGAGACTACCGGTTAACCTTCGCTGTACCAGTGCTCGTGTAGACTCACTGACTGTGTGAGTCCGTAGAGCCGCAGAACTGGCCCTATGTACGGCATGCGGGTCCCGGGATGCCACTTGGCCAGGTGCCGTGTGACTGCGCTCTTCGACTCTGTGACTAGGACTCTCTGTGTTCGCGTAGAGCGTGAGTCGTGTAGTCTGGAGATCTCACCGTGTCACGGGTCTCGCCTGTCTCGCCTGGCACTGAGGACGCAGCCATCTCTGGTGCAGTGGTTCATTCTCAGGACATTTGGTGCTTTTAATACATACAACAATGTTAAAGGCTGTTGAAAATATTCGTAGGGATTTTATTTTTGATTTACGGTAAATAATTTGTGTCACATGAGCTAGGTAAAAAAAACTTCGAGGAAACTGTATAAACTTGTGATAAGCAATATGTGCTTTTATCTGGTGTCATCATGTATTCCTCATTGTCCAATCTTTCTAAGTTCCCGGGGAAAAGGCGGTTGTGTATGGAACAGTTTTGTCACAACTCGCATACAAAAAAAAAAATTTAGAAACGCATTGCTTGATATCCAAACAAAACTAGTATATAAACGCACATTTTTTTAGATATCCACGACATAACCTCTAATAATTATATGACTACAATCAATCATAAAGTATTTTAAGATAAAAGACATTAATTTCATTGTTTGGAACATGTAAAAATAAAAAAGGATACTTTAGATAAACCCCTTTATGTTAACAGTTTGTTAAAAAGTTTTCGAAATTCCGGGCGGTAATTTCTTCTATAGCGATACGCTTCTCAATCCACGAAGGATCCATACTGTGCCTAAGCTTATAGTCCTACATTGAAGTTAACAAGCGAATATTATTACTTTACCAGCAGATAATGTGTCTTATTATAAACAGCTCACTAAGATAGCAGCAAATTAGCGTTTTTCCATGTATTGCCAAAAAGGGCACTTAGTGAATGTACTGCCTGAAAGTCGTGAAACCTCTTTTCAGCTTTGAAATCTTGCACTTACATAGAGCCCGGAAACAGAGGAACCCAGAATCATAGATGGAAATTGGCTGGGATGGCAGATATTGCGTATTGTCTCCGCCTTGCCATTTCACTTTCCCTCCATTCCATTTCCTACCGTAAAGGATCTCCAAGTTGGTTACCTAGGAAACGATATGGAAAGCGCGAAGTTGGCTAGGGATAGCGCATCACCGTAAAGCAACAAATAAAAAACAACTCTTTATGTAGGCGAAAGGCACAGAGAACAGCCCTCAAAGCGACCACAATTATGTTGTGAGATAGACAATTTCGTTTTCTCGTTGGTGGCTGAGATAAATATGTTTTGATCCATGATATTTTATAATATTTGTTGATTTTCTTCCTGGTGTGGTCTGTAAGGAAGCTGTGTGTATCGCCCAGAGATAATAAAGCCGCTTTTCCTGAGATTATTGCTAGAAAGTACTAGTATCCGACGGTGACAGAGATAATCAGATTCACCTGTGTGGTTTAGAGAGCGTGCGGCGTTATGTAAACACAGCAGGTAGAGACGTCAGGCCCACACCAAGCATAAGTACCGACAATCAAGAGTGGCGAGTGAGGGAGATAAGCAGAGAGGGTGATGTAGATAACAGACCTTAGCACAGCATCGATAACCTGACGGCGAGAGATGAACGCAAGTGTCAAACACAGAATGCTAGGGCTAATCAGCTGCCAATTGCAAAAAATTATACTAGAGTGACACATATTTCACATAGAGAAGATAAAATCAATAGGGTGCAAAAAGTACATTTTAGTGACTTTTGCGTTCCTGGTTTGAGAATCAGTTCTACACGATGAAAAGGGCACTTGGTGACATTCAAGGCGCAGACTGGGCAATACCAGACTAAGCCACTGGTGGCCCAGCTCTCGGAGCAGTGCTTTTGATTCGGGCGCCTCTTGCTCTTGGATGGTAGCACATAGTGGCTGGAAATGTGTAAAATGACAATGGACTCGGTGTGATTTCATGTTCTCACAACTTTATATGAAAATACCAAAATGTGTGTGTGTGTGTGCATGTGTGTGTGCGTGTGTGTGGGGGGTGTGGGGTGTGCGCAACAGCCGAATTCGTGTTACTAGTTTAACAACCCTTGACGACTCAACTTTTCGAGAGTTAGGGCCTATATCTTCTATGTGAAACATATAAAAGAATAACCATTACTGTTTTAAACTTTATCTCATGAAAAGACATTTCAACTGAAAAGACAAAAATACATCCCATACTTTAAAACGATGTGCTTGTGCTTTCATTAGTTGTGTTTCTCTAACCGAATGTTTTCTCCCACATCTCTATATGTATTCTTTCTCAGAATGTGTCTCACCAATACTGATGAAAAGATTCTAATGTGGACAGTGAAAAAATATCGACATTCACATGATGTGGCGATGAGAAATCGTGTAGTTTAAGTTAACTTTCTTAAGAACTGCGGCAACGTGTACAAAAGAAAACTGCATCCAAATGTTCAAATCGAGATAAACATGCGTGTTATTATCTAACTCTTGAGGAACTTTCTCTGAGGACAACCAGGCGATTCTTGCTATTCTCGTCAGGCTAGTGCTAGTTCAGACCAGGCACCGAGACAGAGGCTGAGAGCGCGGCCAGTTTGGGACTGAGGGACGATACGTGTGCACGGCAGACGTGAGCCATGTCGAGCGCCGCGCCATCTGGCGTGAGCCGCCTGCAGCTCCCGGGCGACACTGGCGGCGGTACTGTGGGCGGTACTGTGGGCGGCACTGTGGGCGGCACTGTGGGCGGCAGAGCCCCGACACCCGACCAGCTCCAGCGCCGCCCCAGCTCTGCCGGGAGTCTCCCAGGCCGGAGAAGGAGAGGCTCCACTGTAGCCGCACCGCTCCCGGGGGGAGGCACACT
>RQTK01000312.1:472335-482726 GCA_003991915.1 Elysia chlorotica
GGCAACCATATTATTTATAAGCCCCCCCCCCGATTGTGGCAACCCATAATATTTGTAAAGTACGCCCCCCGATTGTGGCAACCATAATGTTTATAAAACACTGCCCCATATTATGCGGACTTGCACCTTTTTGCGAGGCCAGGTAGCTCTGGAGCGTTAATCTGGTTAGAAGGTTACGCACCCCCCACAACACTGGGGCCCAGCACTGCCAGCAGCCCCACACTGGTGCCTCCATGCTCCATTCTTCTCACCTGGTGTGCCCGTATTGCCCGTAATAGCCGGCCTCTGGCTTGTACCTGTAACGTGTCTACCACCTACACATGCAACCCATTGCATTTTGAAGACAAATGGTTCTACAGTTGTTGTTAATGTTAAGAAAAGAATAAGTATGCCATGTTATCATTTCGGTTCATATTCAATGTTAAAAAATGAAAATGGTTTACGAAGAATAAACAGGCACTTATTTCTTCAAACTCCAACTCTTTAAGTACATTTCACAATATATTTTCTACTTCACTTTCAAAGTGATCGGTAAAATAAAGGCTGTAATATTTTTAACACAAGCATTCCTGGATTTCTTGTAAAAGGTGCCGAAAGACATTTAAAATTGCTGACGTTCCAAGGGTGGGATTGGGAAATTTGGTAATAGCGGATAAAAAAAACAAAATTAAAAAAAAACATTTGACGTAAGATTGTCAAAACATTTCGAGCATCACTTACTCAAGTAGGCAGTGCACCATTACAGAGAGAGAGAGAGAGAGAGAGAGAGAGAGAGAGAGAGAGAGAGAGAGGGGGGGCGGTATGAGAGAGATAGGGAGTAAAAGGCTCTCTCTTTTACACATACTTATAGTTATACACTCTCTGTGTATCCCCCCCCCCCCTCGCTTTTCTCTCTCTATGTTTCCATATCCCTCCGTATATCTCTATCTATCTCCCCCTCTTTCACTGCTCATTTGGATAATACGGCAAAAAACAACAACAACAAAAAACAAAACCAATCACGTTTAAGCTTAGTTTAAAAATCACCGTGCTTAGAGACAACCTGTATGTGCGCATGCCTCACTTTCGAGATTTACTGAGCTGAAACGAACATTTGGTTCTTTTGACATCTGCTGTGAGCAAAAAGGGAAAAAATGTACATAGCCACTGCTGTTTTCATTTTAAACAGGTACGTTCGTTATCCATTAAGCCATTTACAGAAATTTTTAAAACTTTGTTTGAGTACAATTTCATAGTCGAAAACGACCCCTCGAAGTTTGAAGCACGATATTATGATGAGGCGGAATCATAAAGAGACAAGCGAATCTTGCTCCCAACGACTAATTCGGCGGATAGAAAAACAAAAAGAAATAGTTCAGGACTGGTAGGCTAATCAACAAGAGCCTTATTATTATTCATGACACTTCTTCTAACTCTAAGTGAAAGTATCGTTGTATTTTCCGATGCATACTTTTTAAATTGTATGTAACGTTCTTTCTGACATTTCATTATCATAACTCGAAAGGCATTGCTTTTCCTTGGTGTGTTACGCCAACACCCAACATCAAAACAACACTACAATCGTAACATTAAAATTCAATCATTATAGTAAATGCGTTATAAAGTATTCGCTGATACTTCAAATCTAAAGTCGCCGATTGCTACAAACGATTCTGTACACGCGCATTCACTTCTAACAAGGTGTCATCTTATAAGAGGGAATGTGATTTATCCAAGAGTTGTAGAACTTATTCAATGAACCATCATTAAACTATTATGTCGTCTCGGTTTTCGCTATGTGTCCCGAAGTCGCAAGTAAGGCCTTTTCGATCACCCGGCTAGATGCATGTTAGAAAGCCTATAGATGTTGCGTGCACAATGCATGCCGTAGCGTCATACCGGCATCATGCATCGGTCTGTTCGGGACTCCGACGCTCTGATTCTCTGACTCTCCGACTCTGTGAGCGACCGCGCGCAAACCTCTACACTCGTGTGAAAATTCTAGCAAACACTAACCCAGCAGCGCGGCGCAGTCGAAAGGCTCCTACAGGCTAGGGGGTAGAACAGGATAGGGCAGGATTCACGCCTAGAACCCAATCTCACTTTCATCTACAGACTAGGGCATGGACCAGAATTCACGACTAGAATCCAAACATCTCTTTCAACAACAAACTAAAGGGATATGCCAGTAATCATGGTTAGGAACCAAACACCACTTTCAAGAGACTCGTGAAGTAAAATAGCATAAGATCTTCCACCAGTGTGTCAGTCTTTACCATCTGTGCTTTGTCATAGAGACCTCGGTGATTCTCCCACCAATGACCTTATTATTAACAGCTAGGCCTAGAAGTCGAACGTCTTGAGGGTGGTACGCGGATAGTTGCGGGAAAGCCAGCAGGTCCCCGTGGTACTGTTGGGGATGTTCAGTGATTCTGGAGTGACTTCAGACTGGATCTCCGAGCAGTGCTCTCGCCATGAACAGGGCCAGGCGCCGCAGCTCCGTGCACCCCTCCCAGCTGGCGTCGGCCGCTCTGCTGCAGTTCGCGCTACCGGTGAGTTGTACACGACCAAACCTGTCTCCGCCTCAAGTTGAATAAACTGTTCCTCCAAATTACAATTATGTACTATAGCTGTCAGTAGTTAGAAGAGTGAAAGAAAATTTGTAAGCCTTTTGATATGTAAACATTTAATTTTAAGTAAGGAATACAGTGAGGGCGTGAGCTCAACGTTGTTGTAGACCTATGCGTGTTTGAGTGATGCATGGAGATGGTGTGATAAATATACAACGCCAACAGAGCATAAGAACATTATGCTTATTGATTTATCGTGAACCGGAGATAAGCTGCGTCAAAAATTATGGCAAGCATTGGCGAAGCCTGTCACAGTGTCAGGTAAACGTAGGGAAGGCACGTAGCGCTGGTGCCTCTCAACTCACAAGTCAGAGGTCCACGGTTCGAATCTCCGCAGGTTCCCCCTTTTCAAAAGGCAGTCGTTCGGAAAAACTAGAAAAATAACACTGATCAATGACTAGAATTTTTGTCACAGAAGGTTGCTATTAACAGGTGATACATTTTTGACATTCCCTTTCCCAACACACTGTGTTAACTGGACAAGCCCCGTACTTCACTGGTCACAGAGACCTTGTAATCCCCGATTAAGTTTTGATGCAGAACTCGACTAGCCGAACACTTCCGGTTTATGTCGACTCTAAATAAAAGTATAATATTGACAGTGTGCGCACTGCAAATAAATTGGTTTTATTGAACATTTCGACTAGCCGAACACTTCCGGTTTGTGTGTAATAGTCATTTGGTAACCTCTTTACCAACTCTACAGATATGGCCTTGTAAGGCTCCTGTCCATCAGTCCACATGGACTATGTTCATCATTTTAGATCTTTGACGAGCTGTCTACTAGCCCTGTTACTGGTGTTCAAATAGTAAAGGTACATACGATTTTTGCCAGAGTCTTTACTCTTTACTTAGCAATGAACTTTTCGTAAATCATGAGCCTACCTTGTACGAATACATTTGTAACATACAGAGTGTTACGTTCCGTAAATTGTTGGAGGAGAACTATTCCTTTATAAGTTATGTGTGTGTGTGTTGGTAAATATTTCGGTCACAGGGATTAGAGTGGATATTATGTTGAACCCAGACATCAACATATTTTCTCCAGACATTACTTTTTATGAGGTTTAGACCTTTCACCCAGCAAGTGGCACGTTTGATTGAAAGATTAATTCTCCACCAATTCAATTTTACTCGAGAAACACTTACAGAATTCAGTCTGGGCTTGGTGACGATTGGTTTTTCGTTCCTTTTAATGCGTTCAATACCACTTTGTCTGTGAGTTCTTGAAGATGGTCTAAAACTGCGAAAACACCTACGCATTTTACAAGGGAGAAAGTTATATAAATGGACAGCTACCACCTCACGTGGCCCCTCACTGCTATCAATCGATAGATGACAATAAAGAAAATAGCATTACAAATTATGTTTGAATAAATTTTATCCATGGAAAGCTTGAGACATGTTAAGGCGCCAGATGGAGAAGGAAGGGTAGGGGTTGTTCAATTCGAGTGAGACGCATGGTCATTTTTTGAAAAAGAGACAACATGGACTTGCACGGTTTGAAAATAATTATAGTTGCAATTTCCAGCAAACAAATCATAACATATAGGAATGATGTTCTCAATAGTTTTAAACCAATGTATCGATTAGCTTTATCTGGTGTCAAGTGATGGGTCCACACTTAATCATCACGCGTGATATCAACTTATCAAGTAATCAACGCCAGTTACTGTTAATTGTTATCTCATGTTTAACATACATTTTTGGCCTCGTTCCTTCCCATGCCTAATGAAGTGAACCCCCATAGTGCTGCGCCTGTACCCACACATTCTCCATCGTGTAGATAGATCTCTCTGACCTTTCCACTGGGACAGAGATGGGAAGGTGCCACGTCTTAACTTAGTCTACTGACGTGTGGCTTTTTGCTGCCTCCTGACGCCAAACCATAGAGCCCTGACCTCGGGCCTACCCAGCTAGACGCTACACGGGGATATTTTTAGATCAGCGTAGCTCAAACCACCCACTGTATGTACCGTTACATTTTCCCCCACAAAAATCTTCCACAACACAATGTTAATAGGAAAACTGAATAATCCAGATACGGTAACATAATTCTTCTCTGGGAATCTGCTATCCTCTTCAAAATAGATCGCTGAGTTTTAGACTTTTACTTTAGGAAGCAATAGATGGCGTTATCGGTAGAACGCTGGGCTGGCAGTTATGAAGCCCTGAAGTCGGAAGGATCTCATATATTCGGAATTATACCAATATAGTTTTTCCTAGTTAAGTCACACTATGAGTGACTGGATACAATGGGATCGAGATGTTGTGTTTACCGATCAGCTGATTAAAAACCAGCAAATCACAATGAGTTACGTTAGCCACACTAATACTTATTTCTGCATCGGTCACCTAAAATTGTTATAGACTTCATTGTTTAATTTGGATAGTTAGTTTCTTAAAAACCAATGCGAGCAGCTAGGCTATATCGTAGATGGGTCCCAAGAATGATTTCTAACAATTTTACGTGCTGCCACCAAAGATCCTAAATAAAACTTGGCTGCCACACGTAGAGAGTGCGGATATACCAAGACTCTTGTCCCAGATGGTCACATACTGACACCGAGCCAACCAGCAGGGGACGAAATCCAACAAATAGCTTTGCCATGTCTGGGTTTCCGACGGCGATCTCTCGATTTGGAGATCAACGCTCGACCATTTGTGCCAGTCGCCCCACACTAGCACTGGACTCTGAGCTTTTAAATAGGAACTACGCATGGACTCTGAGCTTTTAAATAGGAACTACGCATAATAATAACAACGCATGTTGGTATTTTGAAACAATCTTTTGTACAGACAAGTGCAACTAGGCTATCACTGAAGAGGGCCCACAGCCGGGGTAGCGGGGACTTAGCAGGGCAACTAGGCTATCGCTGAAGGGGGGGCACAGCCGATATAGCGGGGACTTAGCATGTCGCATTACTCTGACAGCCGCATTGTACAGACAAGTGCAACTAGGCTATCGCTGAAGGGGGCCCACAGCCAGGGTAGCGGGGACTTAGCAGGGCAACTAGGCTATCGCTGAATGGGGGGCACAGCCGATATAGCGGGGACTTAGCAGGTCGCATTACTCTGACAGCCGCTGTTTTAGCAACCTCTCTGAATGACACCAAAAGTGATCAATAAAAAAAAAGGACAACATGGTTAGAGTTAGAAATTTAGTGAGAAAAATAAAGAAAGATTGACATAATGAGCGAGGCTAAAAGTTCAATGGTTAGGGTAAAGCAAGTTCTTGTTCAATTCTCTTTCTATTATTCTCCGCTGAGTGGGGCACACAAATACATGGAATAGTGTGTGGGGGCGCGGTATACATAGGGTAGAACGTCGGCTTCCGACGCAGGAGGTCCGTAGTTCGAGCCATGGCAATTTCGCCTCTTATTGGTTGAAGCGGTATTTGTTCAATGTGATCGGCTGAGACAGGAATCATGGTATCCTCTCCCTGCCTCGTGTGTGCCAGCGCAGAAAATGTCAGACGTCAGTCCTGGGGTCCGTCAACAATATAGCCTATATAGTGCTGACATTGTGCCTTAAACCAACTCAACTACAACTAAAATTGGCATTTTAACCGATAGAGTGCAATATATGGGACAAAATGCAGGCAAACGCTGATCTCAGCTCTCAGCATACGAGGAGTTAGAACATCCGGTGATAACATCGGCATTAAAGGGACCCTTTAGGACCATTGTAAGAGATATACTAATTACGTAAGCCAAACGCCCACACAACGTGAACAGTTGCCCTCCAGGAGACAAACTGAAGAAATTATAATCCTGCGTCATAATCCCATTCTAAACTGAGTCAGTACAACTCCCTATTTCCCCATGTCATGATCCCATTTTAAACTGAGGCAGTACAACTCCCTATTTCCCACTCTCACAGCAATGCTCCAGATGCCTAGTCTGTCCATTAATTCATTGCCTAATACAGAAAGGACAACTGCATTTTTTTTTCGCTAAACCTCTAGCGTACACTGTACAGCGACATACCAAGTTGGATCACAAAATATATATCTCTCCTTGATAGACTATTACTGCACTCTGACCTGCCAACTTTTAAAAACTGGCAATCTGTAAATTTACGGAAGATTGGCACCACTGATTAATACTTCTCTGAGTCTGTGTCTTCTCATAGCAAGCAAGCCCCTAGTTTGGATGCCCCCCCGTCCCCCTATAATTCTCCAGTGTTTTCGAGTAGCGCCACTTGGAAGCTTAGAACTGATTGTGGATTAAGAAAGAGGGGGGAGGGGATAATGGGCCCCACACACCGAGGTGGGCTTTAAGATAAAGCTGGACCAGAATCTGACCAGTGCGCACTGCACTAGGAACCTGTGATGACCACTCTGTGGGACAACTGGGGGGTCCTCCAAACATTCAGAATAGCCCTAGAGTGCCAGGGGACGGTTTAGAATACCCATTGAGTGCTTTATCTAAAGGCTGCATGCTTAACTTAAAGATTCATAAATGGACATGAACTAACAATACACTTGTACAAAAATCTAAAACTGCTCCACCTCAAGGTGAAGATAGGGATTGTAAATGTAAGTGTTTGGATTCAACCTTGACTGAATTTTTATATGTCCATAAGAACCCCTTTGGTGATGGAACGAAATTCAGGATTTTTGAAATAGGGAAACCTTTGACCAATACGTAGTCAATTTTCACTGTTTACTTATTTTAAGACTGCATATAAATTATATGCTTATGAGCTTTCAGAAAAGAAAAAAAAAAACAGTTAGTACCACCAAAATCTTATGCAAGTTTACAAAACACACTTTGAATTTGGACACTAGTTTTTATGGTTGTAAAAAGGAAAACATACTAAAATCAATTGAGAGTTAGAGAAACTTTTAACACAATCATATAGACAGTTTTTTTTTTCAATAATAACAATCGACCTGAATACTGAAAATCTAAAGCATAAATACAACATATAACTAGCCTCATAAAAATAATTAGCTATTCTTTCCAATAGTAACAGGTCTCTAAGCCTACAATTATTCCAAACTCTCTTTGATTACTGAAATATAATAAAATAATAAATACATATATATTCATTTTTCAGTCTTTCAAGTAAGAACAGATTTACATGAACCAAATCTGCAGGCTAAACTGCAAAATAAACAATTTAAAGGCTATATGCTATTTAACCATAATTATCTTTTTCGGAAAAACAAATTACTTATGTTGCAACTATTATATATATATTCTTGTAGATGTTTGTGACTGTCACATTTTCTGTAAGTCTTCACACCTAAAACTTGATCATCACACTGTTCGAGCAAACGGCTTAAAAATATGACTCTGTCGGCAAACAGGGGAAAGAATTGGAAATTTCACATGACAGCTACTTAAAATGAAAAGAACTTAAAGAAGAAAATAACATCGAAATTGTTTTTAGTTGCGCAGCTCTGTGACATATAACCTCAAATTACCTAAATAATAACAACTGTATTTTGTGGTAAAGAAGGTGTACATGAAGAAAAAGATGCAAGTTGAATTATTACAATAGAATATAGATCTTATTGTCAAAGTAATGATGATGAAACAAACAAATAGAAGCATGCGTTCCAAAGGGTATGATCTTTCATTTGAATTGAAAAGAAGAGGTTTTTTTTTTTCTCCAGGGCAAAACTCTTTTTTTAAACCAAAAATGTATTTATATATATATCTAAATATTTTTATTATTTTGCAACGCTGGACATCAATTTGAAGTTGAAAATTGATTCGCTGACAGGGCCTTACACAATTCTGAAAGAGTTTTATTACAACACATAAAGCCTTTTTAAGTAAAAGTACTTAGATCTACTCACCTCCATGTTTTAGTGCTGGGCCTGACTCTAGTGGTATAACTAGCAACGGGAAGAGACCACTGAGGCCTACTAAAATGGTCCCAATGATTGAAAACATCCAAATCTCAAGCATCTGGTTTGAAGGACCGAAGACATGAAACCCATCAAAAAAAGTGTTAAATGTGCCAAGAATGCTATTCTGTCCATCACAGTCTGTGCCACAGTCATCTTTTCCAAACATATTGGAAGGCTTGCCACGTCCAATACAAACAGCGGCAATGAATGTTAGGTCTAGGCTAGGTCTATGGTGTAGTGGATCTGTCTGACAGCTTGGAGACAGAATCGACGCTTTTATGTCGCGAAATCCTGGCTGTGCAAGCCTCTCCATTCACCCAGTCCGACAGTCCGAATATGATAACGCGAAGCATAGTTTAGAGAATGTAAATCGAACAGCTGATTATATCAATACCGTATCTAGATCGAGATAACTTGATTATCTTACGCTCTTATCACAATGATAACAACAGCAGCGTTCACTCAGCAGTGGGACAGACGCCCCACATAGATCTAGAGAAATCTAGATCTAGATCTAGCAGTTAATGTTTTTGCCTTCTTCCACTTTCATTATCGTCTCTGACCTATGACCCTAGGAGGGTCGTAGACGTTGAGCCTCTATATCGGAAATAAAAATAATATAGAAAATTATTTTTTTAAATCGGGAAAACTAAATATGTATGCAAAAAATATGTATTGACTAAACAATCACCAACTTAAGTTCTATTTGTTTTTTTGTTTTTGTTTTTCGAAAAATGCACACCATGGACACGTGGCTCATAATCCACAATAACGAGGGGAGTAGTGGCAAACTAGCTCAACCTAAAGATGTACGGTATTGGAACCATTATGATTGTGAGTCGCAGATGTCTATTAATAGAACTCTGTGTTGTAAGTTGAGCACAAGAGGAAGAGAGCGAGGGGCGGTGGTAGAACGCGGCGCGAGGAATGAGCGCTTCTGGCACCGTGCCGGTGAGGGAACCGAAATCTCAGAGGAAGCTTAAAATACATGTTCAGAACAGAGAATGCAGAAGACAACGTAGCAGTGTAGCACATAGGCTGCGGTTTACACAGCCAAACAACACGAATTCAGATGTGCGCGAAGGTGCCTCGCATGCCCTCTACCAGGCGCTGCTGGTGCGGGTTGTGCTAGGAAGTAAGATGGTGCTGTTGGTGTAGAACTATTCCTTGCCTAGAAAATGGATAGCGCTTTTCGATCCAACTTGTTTGATATAGCCCAAGATGCTTCTCAAGCTGCGACGGCCCACAATGACAGCGAGCACCACATTGTTCGGGTATGTTGGATGGGCATGTTGTGAGCGCTTTCAAACCAATTTTATCTAGATTGAGTTCAGGAATGCCTAATGCTATCCTCCGACTTTTATCTGAAGGACTGATGAATAACACAACCATCCAGGGTTGATCTATTCGCCATCAAACTTCCTCTAATTGCATTCATATTCATGAGATAGGATAGTTTGTTGTATAAGTCAAATGATAGAATTTTGATTGTATTTTTCTTAAAGTTTATTCCCAGGATATGGAAAAAAATGTTAGCCAATTTTACTAGTGTCTGAGACAACATTGTTTTCGTTTCTTGTTTATGTTTATGTTGTTGTTGTTGTTGTTGTTGTTGTTGTTGTTGTTGTTTGCAGACCAGTGCCAGAATCTTGTCTGTCATTATATAAAGTGTTACGGTCAAGAAAAACTTTTAAGTACCGGTACGTCAAATATTATGGTGTGAATAATTATATAAGCTTACTAGATTTCAGCTTCTAAGCTCATTGCCCTTTTCTATATTTGTGTAGCAATACAAATACTTCTACTATTTAGACGACTTAATTTATACTGCTGTTGCTTCTGCTGCTCCTTCTGTACTTTCTACTACTACTACTACTACTACTACTACTACTACTACTACTACTACTACTACTACT
>RQTK01000312.1:482866-500451 GCA_003991915.1 Elysia chlorotica
GCTGCTGCTGCTACTGCTGCTGCTACTACTACTACTACTACTACTACTACTACTACTACTACTACTACTACTACTACTCTTAGATTTAGTAAAAGCAGACCAATGGAACAATTATAAGTATCAGGAAGAGATATACATTATCGGTACTTTTTATTAGCGGTTCAAACTAGGCTTAAAGTGATCCAAAATGATTGTACTTTGTATTAATACAACAATCGACTTGTAAATGCATAGGCGCGAATCGCCTGTCCACCTAAAGAGAACTTTGTTTATACTTTTAGACGACTGAACATCTAAAGATGCCTAGAGAAAAAAATGTTTGACACAGACAATTTTAATCGAAAGAACAGATTTAAAGCTTTTTTATTTTATATTTTTAGTGTCTTATCCATGTTTTCATTAAACATCATTACTCGTGTAACATAAACGTCGCCTGCTAAGTTTCGAGGGATATAAGATAGGCTGGCTTATATGTATCATTATTCAACCGACTGCTTGCATACTTTTTGTCATCACGGGGGATGTAGGCTATTGAGGCAGCAGCCCAGCCCCATTAAGTCGTGATGATGCTGAAGCTTCCTAAGCCTTCAATCAATCAATAAAAACCTCCGTGTCCCCACACCTACTGCTGCTGCTGCTGCTGCCGTCACGCTGCAGACAACTAATAACAACAACTGCCACGGGGCTTCAGCTTATCACCGCACTCACTACGAGTGGTTACACATTGTTACTCTCCTGCCCTTCAATAGCTGGTTAGCGTCCTAATCTAGCGCAATCTCCACACATTGTAAAGAACGTATACATAATTATTTTATTGCCACTCAATAGAGCACGATGGTCGTCAATCTAGGGGAGCTATTAGCAGTAAAATGAAACAAAACAAATAAAATATAATGTAGGAGAAACGTATTGCCACGTCGCTGCATCTTATCGTGACACCCAGAACGCACCCGTTTGTGCCCTGGCTCTCTATGACGAGTTTCATGTCTTGGTACACGTTTATGTACAGGATATATTACACTGGAAGCCTATTTATATAGCAAAATCACAAGTACCCACCTATAATTTTTTAAAAGGAACATTTTAAATTTAAAAAAAAGAAAAAAAAAAGGTAGAAGAGTAACGGACCGGGAGACGTCTTTTTTATTATTTTATGTTTACACCAACGAAAAGAGAGAGAGAGAGAGAGAGAGAGAGAGAGAGAGAGAGAGAGAGAGAGAGAGAGAGAGAGAGAGAGAGAGAGAGAGAGAGAGACAGAGACAGAGAGAGACAGAGAGAGAGAGAGAGAGAGAGAGAGAGAGAGAGAGAGAGAGAGAGAGAGAGAGAGAGAAAGAGAGAGAAAGAAAGTGAATGAGAGAGAGTGAGAGAGAGTTAGATATATTGAGATATCCCCGTTGTGTTATCTTTAAAAATCACTCGTTAATATTCTTCATTTGAGAGACTGTTTTTCTTTTTCTTTGTTAACCTTTCTCTATTGTACTGGAGTCCGGCCCCATACCAGATGCTTTTTTTTGTCGGTACAACTTTTTTCGGGTGGTTTAACCAGAGACGGTACAGAGAGAGACGGTGCACGCAGGCGAATTTGCGTATGTAGATCGAACAGCTGTCTGCACAATAGCGGTGAAACCCCGCAAGGCCTTGGCGCCTCTGGCTTTGCAATGTATCAATCAATGCAGAATATCTTTTTCCTTGCCTGTTTGATACACCGTAAAAATCACAATAAAGAAGCCTGCAAACAATTCGTATTTTAAACGGTGCTCTGCCATTAATTGTAATAAAGACCCTATCTGTTTTTCTTTTCTTTGCCACTTCAAACACAAAAGTAATGACACCGTGAGAGAAAATTGATTTCCCTTAAAAAAAAAAAGGATTGTTCTTCTTGGTATATATCTAGATAATTATTTAGACAGGTCTAGTTTGGGTTTCAATAGCTAAATAATAATAAAACAGTGTTACTAACTCTCTCAAATTCTAATTAAGAAAAAAGTACACCCCAAAAAACAACAACAACATAAACAACAACAACAACAACAAAAACAACAACAACAAAAAACATCAAAAACAAAACAAAAACAAAAACAAAAAACAACCAAAAAACAACAACCCACTTAGACTATATAAAACGTGGCCATTTTCAAATTTTTACATAATATTTTTTTTTATTTAAACCTACTATTGTTTTATGTAATTATGTATTTTAATAGATATAAACGATTTCAAAGGTTTACAACAGAGTATCTGCGATCTTCAAATTGGGTAAAAGAAGGACCTTGCGCATTCCGTTAGATTTTCCATCTATTTGCCGAGCTAGTTTGGTCCCATTTTCATTTGCATGGTTTGACCTATAACTCTTTTTTCTGACTTTAATTAAAAAACAACATACTCTATTATTTTTACAAGGTGTAGAAAGTGGGTTGTCAATGCAAGGAGAGACGATTTAGAGAAGACACTCAAAGAATTAAATAGAAGCAATGTAGTGTACACTGGGCACTTTGAGGAATCCATGCATTACTAAAACAGCATTATTGTGCCATCCCCACACTTTAAAATATTCCTAATCTACCTAACTTTCACCAAGGTGCAGCATTCCATCTAAACCATAATTACTTCCAAACTTCATTCCTGACGTTTTGGTTGAAAATTTTGTTGACAATTCCGTTCGGGGTTTGAGATGTCCCTACAACGAGTTGAGGATTTTCTAAAAATTGCAGAAAGAGTGTTTTTTTTCGTGTGCATCGGCTCCTCGTTGTCTTATTCTTCAGGGAATAGCAGAAGCGAAACACAGAAAAACGTAAATTGCCCCCTTGCATTTTTTGTGTCAAGTAACGACATTCGACACCATCATTTGATTAATACCAGAAACTTGGAGTATACGGAAAGCAGGACTGCCAAAAGTTCTACCAGAATAACAAACATTCAACAACCAATGGAGACCATGCCAAGTTCTCCCCAATCACTATTATGCGGTGCATGTGCTTCATTCATTAATTTTTTAAATTATTCTTTTTATCTTTTCCTTAGTTTTTATTGCTAATTTACTGTTCATGAGGCTTTAAATAGATGTAGTAAGGTTTATTGTGTTAATAAAATTTGACAAGAAAAGGTAGATTTAAAGAAGAATACAATCAATTATTATTTATTAAAAAAAAAAACCCGGATGATTGAAGCAAACGCTCCTTTAATCCCTATCAAAAACGTTCTCAGCTGGACCTGCAACTGCCGCAATGCCAGAATGATCCCCCCCCCCCCCCCACCCCAACCAACATGCCGCACGCACAAAAATACCCCCCCCCCCCCCCAATCAAAACATACGTTACTCAGCCTGTCCATTTCTTTAAAGCTGTGATGTCACTTCATAAACCGTCTCGCTAATATCTAGAGTCTCTGGCTTAACCGTCTGTTGTTCATATGGACGTCAAGGATAAAAAACGTTTAGAGTCACACCCAATTGTTCCTGACTATACAGCCTATATCAGCGTTCACTAGATCGATATAATTTGTCATTGGAAAAATGGCATTTGATCGCTCAGTGCCAAACAGATACATGTATGTCAAATATTAATAATATCTTCCTTCAAAAAAGTCTAAACGGTGCTCGGTTCATGAGAGCCAAGTAGATCAAATATTTATATGTTCAAACACTGTAGCTTTCAACAGATAAGTATAGACTATTTTTGATCCCTCAGCGTCAAGTAGATATGAAATGAAAATATCAAATATTATTGTCCAAACACTGTATCTTGAAAAAGACAAATAAAGACGGCATTTGAACCCTCGGCTTCAAAGAGATACAAAATACTATTATCAAAGTATGAATTATCTTCAAACACAGTGAGTGAGTTTGTTTTACGGCACATCAGCACGGTAACGGCTATGTTGTGCCCATGATGTCCTAAGACAGTTAATGCATTATACTAGTAGCAACGGTAATTCCTTTATCTCTCTCTGAGTAGTAAAAACATAACAATTGTGCGTGAAAAGTTTGGTTACAAGTGAAGGGTATATACAGTAGTTTAAAAGATCCACGTGTAGGACAATCACAGTTAAATTTTATTATTTACACCAATGTCCTTCAGGTACTTAAGTATGCGCTGAGGACTGTAACTCTAAACAGACAGGCTTGATTTCTCGACGTCAAGTAACCTATACAGATATGAAATATTAACTATCTTCAAACAATGTATCTTGTATCTTCAAACAATGTATCTTGTATCTTCAAACAATGTATCCTGTATGTTCCAACAGAGCATCAGCATCGACAAGCTGCCGGACAAGCTGCTGCTGAACATCGCGGGCTACCTGCACCTCAGTGAGCTGGGCAAGTTCGCCCGCGTCTGCAAGAAATGGCGCGTGATCGCCTACGACAGTCGCCTGTGGACGCGCGTCTCGCTCCGCCCGGAGTTCTCGGGACTGCACGTCTACTCGCCCGAGATCCTGCAGGCGCTGATCGGGATCCGGTTCGGGTCCACTCTGCGCTACATCGAGATCCCCAGCGACCTGATCACGGCGCCCGTGCTGCACGAGCTGTCCAACAAAAGTCCAGGCCTGAGGTACGCAATGCACTTATTGTAAAGATCAGATAAGATCAAAGCTTTAATGGCTTTAAAGGAAATGTGCCCCTTTCGTACATAGATATTTAACATTTGGTTTAACGTTTAGAAAAGCGACACACACGTATGGCAATGTTCTAACGGTCTGGCTGGTACAGACGAGTTTTTCTATTCTGTATGTTCTGACCCTTTCTGATATAAGTCTGATTTTCTTTCTGATATTCCATGCTGTCTGTCTTATGTTATACAGGTTGTTTTCTCTATTACTCTTAAAACAATAACAATATGCCGTTGACAGATACTAATTCACAGCCAATCGTTTCAGAAACTTAAAGCTGCTAATTGTAAGTCTCATCAAATTGTCCAACATGCGGGTTTTAATTTTTGCACGAATAAGGTCGTCTAGAGAATATAATATTAATCATAATAATAAGGGGAAATGATGATAATCACACGTGTCCTAGGTCATTAAATAGAACCCTTCACGGATACGAGACCCCAGTCAGGTTATCCAGGACTTGACCGGTCACATTTGTTAATTATACAATCAGTAGGGAACCACACGTCATGATCGCTTATTGAACTCACAACCTTCCGGTTAGAACTTTCGCCCTCTATCGTTGGACCACCTGCCCTCCTGTATTTGTTTAAAGGTGTACAACATTATCTGTAGGATGACAGCCATCCATAAAGAGACAACCATTCAGAATAGCCAAACGCAACACACACACACAAAAACCCCAGTAGAAACTCGTTGTCCGCCACTCTGCGGAAGAACCTCTCCTTTTCGCCCCAGAACACTTTCATTAGTGTTTCTTTCAGTTGAAGATAATTGCAAGCGTTATCCCGAGGATCCACATCTTTACTGCAATCAGTAATTTTTCTTCCAGAGAGTCTGTTTAGTATCGAGAGCTACACCAAAACTTAACCAGCCCATAGGATAACCCGCCACAATGTACAATTTTAGCCAAAAAAGTATTGTGAAAATTCTCGCGCGGAGGAGAACAATGTATTGGCCAAACGTCCACTATTACAATCATTTGTTCCGACATTCGATTCGATATGAGCGCAATCCAGTTATTGCTTGAATCAGTTTTTATCTTTCTCCTTTCTTGTTTTTGACCCTTGTAAACATCGTTACGGAAGCTCATTTATCGATTAAGTGATTTAATTTTCTGCATGTGTTTGTCTCCTCGAGTCAAGAGGTGGTATTTTAGAATTTTTACACTTTTTGCATAGTTTTCAAAACCAGTTTATTTCTGTCTCTGTGATGTCATTCTGTATAAGATAGTCTGAGCAAGTGCAACACCTATTAGTATTTAGACTCATACCGTCTGCGAGGCGTAAATTAGTTATAGTCAATGCTAATGTCGCCTCACATTTAAGTCACCTACATCTCCCTGAGGAAGTTAGAAGACTCTTGAGACGAAGCAGAGCTTTTACATACCCTCCTCTTAACTTCTTTGAGTTGGCTTGGGTTGGGTTGGTTTAACGTCCAACAGCAGCACTATATAGGCTATATTGCGGACGGGCCCCAAAACGGACGTCTGACAATTTAATATGCTGCCACACACGAGACAGGGCGGGGATAACATGACTCCTGTCTCAGCCGATCACATTATACTGACACCGACCCAACCAGTAGGAAACGCGACAGCCAGGATTCGAACTCGGGACCTTTTGCGTCGGAAGCCGATGTTCTACCCCTGGACCACCGCGTCCTTCTAGTTCTTTGAACTGACAGACACATAGGTTCTTTCTTACATCAGCAGTCTTGTCGTTCTATTACTTCTAAGCTGTTATAATATTATGCACACGTCTGTGCCGTGAACGTATTTCCTGCGCATATTTTAAGATAGCTATTCTTGCTAACCCGATCCAAATATTTCTTGTACAGAGAAAAGTTGGAAAATACTTTACACGTTAAAAACAGTTCTATTTTCATCGCACGTTTGAATATGTAACTTTTTTGAAGCCCGAAAAGCTGCAAAATCGACTGCTTATCTTATTTTCTTATAACATTTTGTATAAGACAAATCCACTGTAGAATCTGATCAATTTTGTGAACTGGTTCAATTTATTCTTTGTTCTTTGCAAACCAGTGTCAGCTGCACCCACTTTTTTGGGATCATGACAAAAGTAGAAATGCACAAAAATTCATTCGGAACTTCCCGTTTCCGCAGCTCATTCTACAGTTGTGTCACGCACCGACGCTCCACTCCAACACCACCATAGCGTTCAGTGCTTGGACTTATGAAGTTTTGGTTTCTTGTACAGTTTCTATAGCAGCGTGTGTGTTGTCCGTTCGCTTAGCGATTGGTCAGTTATTATATCTTGTTGTGTTATTTGTATATATAGACCCTTCCAGTGTGACGTCACGCATTGTTTTTTTGGTTGCCATCCGCCATATTTGGACACAAGATCGGATCTACGACTATATTCTCTATACAAACATCTACACTCACAACAGAGTAATGCCAAGTTTTTGTGCTGTTATTGGCTGTGCAAATGACCACAAGAGTGGAAACAGGTTTTTTTCAATACATTCTGTAAGGGCTAGAGAGGGGTAGGCGACAAAAGAGCTTCTAGAAAGAAGAAGGCGACTGTGGATGAAAGCGATAAATTGTGGAAAGGCCTCGAGTCGAACACAGTGAAACCTTACCGCCGTGTCTGCTCTGATCACTTTATTTCAGGTGAGTTAACCCTGGATTAAAAAAAATATTTTCCACTGTTATCTATAAAATACCGATTTATTGAACCATAGGAATTTAGGATAGAAAGTGACTCTTTTTGATCATTAGCTAGATCTAGATCTATGACCAGGGTCTGTTGTCAGTGTTGATCATATCCACTGTCATTTAGATCTAGATCTAGATCTTACCTCTCTCCTTATAAATTTAATGTTGCCAAGATCTAAAGAAAGATTAATACTAATTACTAAGTTAATTAGGCCTAAATTAATTGCAATATACAGCGTTTATGCCCATTATTTAGACGGATGCACTGTAACACACAGTGTCTACAGTAACATTTGGACAAAACACAATATTATACTTTTGATTACTAAAGTAAGTTTCCATGAATTTTTATTAGTGAACTGATAGTAGAAAAACTATTATATAACACCTTCTATTTTTACTTTAAACCTTGAAACATCAGTCCTTATATGGAAGACTTCCCAAACAGACTCTCCCTCCACAATAGTATTCTGTTGATCTATGTTAAGGTTTTATACTACTACTACTACTACTACTACTACTACTACTACTACTACTACTACTACTACTACTACTACTACTACTGCTGCTGCTGCTGCTGCTGCTGCTGCTGCTGCTACTACTACTACTACTACTACTACTACTAATAATAATAATAATAATAATAATAATGATTATAATAATAAATGGCATTTATAAAGCGCATTTATAAAGCGCATATCACCTCCCTTTGAGCCTGTCTCTATGGGCTTTTTATAATATTGTATAAATTTTTTTTTTTTAAAGCATAGACATATGCGTACATACATAAAACATATTCATGTTGCAGCACTAAAAGCATTTTTAAAAGTGCGTTTAAAGCTTTTTTTCTTTGAGACTGTGTGACAGATTTTAGCACTTCTAGTGGGGTACTATTCCATACTTTGGGTCCTGCATGACTAAAAGCTCTTTCGCTATAACTTTTCAGGTTCATCATCAGATGATCACAGATAGAATCACGTTTTTGGTACATCTGTATAACCTTGAAACTCTCTCACAGATACATGACTTTGGACTTTTCCAACGCGATGCAGCTTCACGACTTCAACGACCTGAACGCGTTCCCGTGCAACCTGCGCAGTCTGTGCATTTGTCTGTCCGAGGTCATCTTCCTGGAGGGCTTCATGAGGAGGATTTACAGCTGCCTCTCTTCTCTCGAGGTGCTTCACTTGATAGGTGAGCCAACACCCAAAGCAAGTTCTGCTCCGCCCCCCCCCCCCCCCCTCTGTGTGATAAACATCTCTTATAACCGACAAAGAGACCATATACGGCAATATAACAGAGTAGGGTGCCCGTGGCGTTACACTGAGACCGACATAGACTGTAGGGAACAAAACGACCTGATCGGTAATTAAACCATGAACCTTCTAATGAGAAACCTTGTGTTTTACCATTGAACAACATCGTCCTTTTTATTTTGAAGCAACAGAAATATTGTCACTATGGTTCCCTTATTTACTTACAATGTTCAGTTCAAAATTTAACTAATAAAGGTGACGATTTTTTATTCACACAACGAAGATTATATTGATGAATTTATTCTAGGGTAGCAATCTTATGTTTTAGGATTTCGATGCAAAACATGATGAATTATTCATCCTAACATTTTCTAAATAACTTCCAAACCCAACATCCTGTATCATCCAGGCACTTTCGAGCTGTCGTCGGAGTCTGAAGAAGACATCTACGAGGTGATCAACATCAGCAAGATCAAGGCACACACACCCAACCTGAAGGTGGTCAACCTGTACGGCATCACCTTCCTGGACGACTCACACATCGACCTGCTCGCCTCCAACTGCATCCACATCGAGAACCTGGCCTTGAACTTCTGCCTGAGGGTCAAGGGCGCGTCCTTCAAGAACCTCATCCAGCGCTGCAAGAAGCTCAAGTGTCTGCTGCTGCATCACGCAGGTGACAGTCCTAGCAGTGGCAGTTTTTTATGTTTGTTAAAAATCCGTTGTTTAAAACATTCAAAATGGCATATTTAGACCAGAGCAGCTAGAGTTGTAATTTTAATAAAACGCATATATTTACAGTCGCCGTAACATACATGTATATCTTATCATAAAAGTATGTATGGGTCCCAAAACTGAAGCCTGACATTTTTATTCATTGTCACAAAGAAGCAGAGCAAGTATACTTGGATTTCAGTTTTAGATTGCCCTTTTAATGATAAGAGCACTGACTCAACCAATGCGATGAGAAGACGCATGACTGGAATTCGAACCTTGGACTCCTGATCAGAAGGCACGCACTGTGCTAATAACAGTTATATTTCCTTTTATTACATGAAATCATTGAATAGAATCTGTGCACAATAATTATTCTGAAATGTTCTCACTATATTTATTCAGAAAGTTAATGAACTACTTAAATTTGCATCTGTGTGATTTAGGTTGCAGGGACCATTGGCCCCAGCTTAAGTGAGGGGCCCGTCACTCCCTAATGATTGAACTAGGATAAATAATTTTACAACGCATTTTAAAGGGGGATTGCTCCTGATGGAGGGCCCTCTTACTGGTGGGTCCGGGGCCCGGGCACAGGCCCTGTGGACCCCGCCTTTCATGCGGCACTGAGTTGCATATTAAATCAGTTGACAGTGTATATAACAGTAGATAGGAATGATTGGTCAAGATTGTGATTTTGAGGAAAACGTCAATTTTTAAAGTACAATGTTTGTCTTTGTTTGCTGGTGATGTATCAGTTTTTGCAAGATTCAGTGTTCTACTATTTAGCTTCGAGGTGCTGTGTCATTTTTTGAAAGACGCAGTATTCTATTCTGTTTTACCTGCAAGCGATGCGTCAGTTTTTGAAAGACGCAGTATTCTATTCTATTTTGCCTGCAGGTGTTGAGTCAGTTTTTGAAATACACAGAATTCCACCGTTCTACCTGCAGTCGATGCATCAGTTTTTTAAATTTGCAGTATTCTAATGTTTTACTTGCAGGTGTTGTGGCAGTTTCTTAATGCAGTATTATTTTTTTTCTTGCAGGTGATTTGTTAGTTTTCAAAAGATGCTGTAATCTCTACTGTTTTGCTTGCCGGTGTTGCGTCAGTTTTTGAAAGACATTTTATTACCCTACTATTTTGCCTGCAGGTGTTGTGTTTTTTTTTAATGCAGTATTTTTCTGTTTGCTTGCAGGTGTTGAGGATGACCACATGATGAGCGTTCCCTGGGAGACGTCCTCCATCCACGAGCTGGACCTGACTTCCACAGAGTTGTCTGCCCAGTGCCTGGAAAGCATCCTGCTGCGCATGCCAGGCTTCACTTACCTGGCGCTCGGGTACTGCGAGTTCTTCAATGACAAGGTGAGACTACGGCGACTTGGGATTTTGGCAAGGTGAGGTGATATTAAGGGAAGGTGAGATGATTTATGACAAGGTGAGATTGCAGCAAAGTGAGAAGATTATGACAGGGTGAGATTACGGCAAACTGAGATTATGACAAGGGGAGGTGATATTATGACAAGGTGAGATTACGGTTAAGTGAGATTATACCAAGTTGAGATTGTGGCAAAGGGAGATTATGACAAAGTGAGATGATATTATGACAAGGTGAGATTTCGGCGAGGTGAGATAAGGGAGTTTTGCTGATCCAACATGGCTCTCATGTCCATAATGATGAGTTTTCCTATTAAACTAAAGATAAGTATTATGTATTACAAACAATCTGTCAGAGAAAATACGACGTTGCAACAGAGCTTCCACAATAAAGGTGAAATGTCTATGTGTTAAACAAGTACTTTTGTTGTTTGTGCTTTTGCCTAACCGTTTCATTTATACTGCTTTAAAAAAAAGTCACTGATTGGATTGATGTCAGTAAAATGTGAATGGCTGTGAAAGAAAGTTCTGGTATCTCTACTTTGTCTCTGCGTGACAGCTTGTAAAATGTCAGACAATTTTCTTGGGTTACATTGCCAAACAGTTTCCTCCTTGGAAACCTAGGAGATGTTAAGGGAAAAGCTTCTTTCACGTCTGATGTGTTTTCTCAAGCTCTGGTTATACATGGTGATGTGTCAGCTAGACTATGAGACGTCTAACACTACTTTCAGATTAACCTCTTTGACTATCTCTTTCCGTTTAAGTCGGCCGACTTGCGAGACCTGTAGTCGGTGTGCGTGCGGGAGTCACTCTCGCGGTAGATGGTCGACATCCAGAGCCACGGCATGAACCTCCAGGGACTGATGATCGCTGGCAAGCCCAAGCTCACCGAGAACTTCTGGCTCAACGCGATTCCCTACCTCAGGAACATCAAGTAAGTTTGTTTACTGAAAGTTTTAGATAGTTTAGAAACCATGATATCGATCTATCTATCTATCTTGTGACCGTAATCAAACATTTGCTATGACTATCTTTTACCATGTTTCTCTGCCCTCCATTCTTGCCGAATACCTGTGTCATGTTTAAGTTGATCATTACATATATACATTGCTGTCCACCCAGACTTTTTTTTTCTATTTTCTATTTTCGTATATATAAACTATTTTACCAAACAGATAATATATTCACAATATTTAATATTATTTCGATAAAGTTTAATTACTTTTTGAAGAATCACGTTTCCTATAATATCCTTATGAATTACATTCCTGTATAATCCTAAAAAGTTAAGCTCAAACTGTTTATTTTGGTCCAGGATCTGCGTACTTGGCACAGCCAACGGTTGGTTTCTGAAGATGCAAACTCGCATCCACGTTGACCAGATAGTCGAGTTCTTTGCACAGCACTGCCCGCGCATGGAGCGGTGCGAGATACAGTGGGACCCAGACACAATCCGCTTCAGTGAGAAGAGCAACAAGTTCATAGACCATATCAGGTTGGCAAGCTTGTTATTTAAATAGTTCTAATCTTAGGTTAACAATTTAAACCCTCATGCCCATTCCATGTTTTGATGTGTTTAGATAGATTTGTACATGGAAAAAGGGGATTTTTTCATTTTCCATCATTTTTTTGTGATTTTAGGGGGTGCACACTGAGGCAGCTCGAGTTTTAAAAGTTAAGCTTCAAGCAACAAGTTCACAGACCATAGTGGGTCCGCAAGCTTCTTTACAAATAGCTCTGATGTTAGTTAAGATAAGATAAGATACAATGAGGTGAGTAGGATAACTTTACATGTTTTTCACTGATGCTTTAAAAAAAAACGATGAATATTCTTTTAACACCAAGACATTTTAAACATGTGCTGAAAACATAATTATTTATGGCCAAGTAAAAGTTAAAAAAACAAAAAGCAAAAGAAACCAACTTTACACACAAAAATTCATGACTGCAGTCAAACAACTTGACACACTTAATTAAAAATCATTTGAAACATAAATAAATTTTAAAATTGCTTTATTTGGAGCTCACCTATTTCACCTATTCATGCATGTTTCAGACTTCGGTGTCCCGGCCTGCGATCTTTCACCCTGAGTGATGGCGAGTACTACGAGATGGCCAAGTCAAATTTTGAACGTGCCGACCGAGTCAAAGTAGTGCGGACCTGCACAAACTACACCACAAGCATCGTCTCCCTCCTTACTGCCTACAACGATCTACTTTTCAATTAGAATTTCCCTCTTTAAACCCGATTGGTCTGATATTGCTCTATGTGATTGCTCTAAGGTTGCTCAGCGATTGCTCTGTGATTGGTCTGTCATTGTTCTGCAATTGCTCAGTGATTTTTCAGTAATTGCTCTATGTGATTGCTCTACGGTTGCTCAGCGATTGCTCTGTGATTGGTCTGTCATTGTTCTGCGATTGCTCAGTGATTTTTCAGAAATTGCTCTGTGAATGCTCAGGTATAGAGCTGCCCAAGCTGATTTCACCTGATTGTGAAGAGAGGCCGCAGATTTGGAGAAACTCTGCACTGCATGCCTGTAAGGTCCCCAGTCCCTGAGACTAGTTGGTAATGTTCAATATTATACATGAATAATCGTTCCTTTTAAAAGAGGAACTTTTCACCGATCATCATAGATGTAGTGGTAAATTTTCTTAACATTAAGCAACAACAACCCTTCTGCTTCCTTAAAATTATGTGAGATAAAAAAACTACACCGACATACAACTAAGAAAGATATTGGTTTACAACAACAAAAAATTTGTTTAAGTCCTTAAGATTTTTCTAGCATTAATTATACAGTCATACAAAATGTGTAAGATTTTTTTAAGACATCATGACTTAATAATGTAGACTACCCTAAGACTTTGCCTTCGAGATTTTGATCAAATTTTATGTTGCATTTTCTCACTACACATGCAAAAAATGCAAAAATGCCTCTGAATATTTTTCTAATATTTTTGATACATATTTTAAAATTTAAGATTTGCTTATCCAGCACAAAGAAGAAAAGAAGAAAAAAGTATCTGAAAGTAAGCAGAACATTTTCAGAAGATATCTAGTGCTAATACCAGCATAGTTTTATTGCATAAAATTCCAAAATTTGTTCTGCATACAGGTCCATGTGACTGCAAAATCATAAAGTTGAATTGTATTGTGACATATTGCATATTGCAAGTTAAATAATAATTGTATCCTTAAGAAAATGCATAATATTTCATAGTAGATGATCAGAGGTTTCAGCTGAAAAATGGCTACTTTACTTACAGTTTACTTTTGTATATAGGCCCTACTGTAGGTGTGTATTGTTCAATGGTGATATCAAATTTACATGTTATGCATTTAATTTATCTTAGCTTATGTAACTATTGTCTTCCAAGTTTTTACTTACCTAGATTAGGTATCAAAATTCCTACACTTTCCATTGCCCAAACTAGTGACACAATGTACATGTAAACATATCCAGGCACCTTCTAGTAATGTTCTTGTAGAATACATCCATATATCACTGTCAGTCTCCTACAAAACACTTATATCCTTTTTCTATTAAATCTATGTGTTTGAAGTTTAAAATGTTTTACAATGGAAAAATATACTCATGGTCTCATCTGCCATAAATTAATTGCCATTTCTTATCAGTCTGTTTACTGTAACGAGCAAAAATTTTCTATGAAAAACAAAACAAAATGACAAATCAAACTGATTTTGTTGAGCATGTTTGCGTTGTGAGTAGCACTGGCAGATGGATGTAAATAAAACATCAAACCATGCGTGGTAAAAATTATTTTCATGGCTGTTCTGTCCTTGGCTCTTTTGATATTTTTAGATGAAGCTAACATTGTAAGAACACACATGGGATGTGGGAAGCGGGTGGTCTACCATATCCTTTTATAATACACACCATGCACATAGTGATTGTAACGTTATAAGGAGAAGGAGTGTGATTTGCTGTATGTTTTTACTCACTGCTTACCCATTCAGTGTGCAATAATTTTACTTGATGCTGAAAAACATTGTTGGCAATGAATAAAGCACCCTGTTTTCAATGTTTCTTGTTGGTCAATTACTTTTTGTTTCGTTGTCTTTAATCCAGACAGACCGTAACATAAGTATGTCTTATCTCTCTTTATAATTTGATACTTATTATTTTGTTGCTTTTTTTTTTACATTGACATCCTTTAATTATCCCTGGCGCTGCTCCTGCGGCGACTCGGTCGTGTTTTTTGTGCTCTCGTATTCGTATCAAATTTAGTTGTTTCTTTCATTGGTAGGATATTATTTTTGTGAAACTCTACAAGATGAATTGCTGGGGTTCTTCATGGAGCATTCAGTTTTTCATTTTAGCTGTGTTTGTGGCGACATTTTGCTGTGGTAAATTTGAATGTCAACCAACTATGTTTATTATAATTTGTTATAGCGCCGCCATGTTGCGGGAGCTCCGTCCCCAGTGCCTGAGTTTATGTGAACACACTCAGCACACTTTCCCACAACAACCGGGGAGAAAGATGGGGAGGAAAGGCGGAGTCAAACAAAGAAGTCGGCGACGAAAAGCTAAGCAGTTTTTACCAACTTTCGTTTTTGGAAACATTCGTTCTATTGGTAACAAACTTGACGAACTGTCAGCCTGTTCGAAACACATGTATGAATATCGGGAGGCCTCATTTCTTGGCTTTGTCGAGACCTGGCTGAACGACAGGACCCCAGACTCGGCTATCAACATCGACGGTTTTTCTGTTTTGAGAGGGGACAGAACCGAAGCCTCAAAAAAATCTAGAGGGGGCGGCGTTTGCCTTTATGTTAATGAAAGATGGGCAAACAAAAACAATGTGACGGTCTGCGAAAAAATATGCACGCCACACATTGAATTGCTAAGTGTTAATGTGAGACCCTACTACCTGCACAGAGAACTCACCTCTGTAATCATAAACATTGTGTATATCCCTGAAAGGAATCTTGGACCTGAGGCAATTGAACTGCTCACATCACGCATAAACGATCAGGAAACAAGATCACCTGACGCCATCAAACTTATCGTTGGTGATTTCAATCATTGTCTTCTGGATACCGCCCTAACCCACTACCATCAACATGTCACCTGTACAACAAGAGGTACAACGACTTTAGACCTGTGTTAGGGTAAATACCATCCCAGAATCTTACAAGTCCATCCCACGACCACCCTTGGGAGCGTCATTCCTATATATCGACCTGTGCTGAAGACCAAGAAACCCACCACCCGAACCGTCGAGGAATGGTCTGAGGAAAAAACAGAGCAACTTCGTTGCTGTTTCGAAAGTACAGACTGAGACGTTTTTAAAGACTCATGTGATGATATTAATGAACTAACGGACACTATTTATTGTTATTTCTTTCTGTGAGTGTAATGTTTTGACAAAGAAAACAATAAAGATATTCCCAAATAGCAAACCATGGATCACTAGAGAATTTAAAGAACTACTAAGAGAAAAAAGGCTAGCTTTTAAAAATAAAAACAAAGAGGAAATGAAAGATATTTCAAAAAAAGCTAAAGACAAGAGAATGTAAAGATAAATATAAAGAAAAGATTGAAACTAAGTTCAAGGAAAATAATATGAAACATATGTGGAACACCTTAAAAACTATGACTGGCTACGGCCCTGTTAAAGATACCTTGGTAGTACAAAACGAAAGATCTTATGCAGATGAATTGAACAAATTTACTGTCGTTTTGATTGCCAATTATTTCAGTAAATAGCACGAGGAGTTAAGAGAGCTGTTTATAAATGAGTCAAGAGAGAATTATTATGTGTGTGTTAAACTCGATGAAGTGTTTGTGGCTTGTCAGTTTAAAAACGTAAATGTAAACAAAAGCTATGGTTCTGACAAAGTTAAGGTGAAAATTCTTAAAATGTGTTACCATGAGTTAGCACCGATAATTACATATATTTCAATATGTCATTGCGAACACACACAATACCAACCGTGTGGAAAACTTCGGAAATCATACCTGTCCCTAAAAAGTCACGTGTCATACAACTGAACGATCTAAGACCTGTTGCTCTTACATCTATTGTTTTTAAATGTTTTGAAAAATTGGTAATGAGACATATCTTAACAGCTTACAAATGAACATCTTGATATTTTTCAGTTTGCCTATAAAGAAAGAAGAAATGTTGAAGATGCTGTGTTAACGTTTTTAAATACTGTCCTAAAACATCTTGAGACACATGTTGCTCTTACATCTATTGTTTTTAAAGTTTTGATTGAGATAACGGCTACAAATGACTAGCTTGATATTTTCCAGTTGCCTATATAGAACGAACACTGTTGAAGGTACTTCCTTAAAACATCTTAAAGATACCCAAATTTTTTTTTTATAGAAGTTTATTATTGTTGATTTTGCGTCTGCTTTTACTACTATCCAGCCCCATCTTATGATTAAGTAATTATTTGACTTGCCTGTTGATTACAGTGTTATTGCCTGAATTTATTTAAATAACTTTTTTTACAATGAGACCACGGTGTATTAATATAAATGATGTTAGATCAAAAACTACTAACACGAGGGCACCGCAAGGCTGTGTGCTTTTACCAATTGTATAACTGCCTACACCAATGACTATCAGACAAAAAGCCCAAGCATACAATTTATTAAAATAATTTGCAGACGACTCACGCCTAATCGGAAAAATAACAAACAGCAAAGATTTTTACTTTGGAGAAATTAACACATTAGTTTGTGCCATGGTGCGAGACTAACTTTTTACATTTTGAACATTAATAAAACGAAAGAGGTGATTTTTTTAAGAAGAAACAGGGCATCAGCTTTAACACCGCTAAATATAAAATATGTACAAGTTCAAGTTGTGATTTGAGTCTTATGTGGAAAATATATGTCACGTTAACCATTAAAATATCTGTCTATCTATTTATCTATCTATCTATCTATCTATTTATCTTTCTATCTATGTATCTATCT
>RQTK01000313.1:11181-28681 GCA_003991915.1 Elysia chlorotica
ATCTTCTTAAACCCAAAACTAGCTGAGCAGAAGATACACGAGAATGGAATAAGTTCCTCTACTACTCATATCTTCTTAAACCCAAAACTAGCTAAGCAGAAGATACACGAGAATGGAACAAGTTCCTCTACTACTCATATCTGCAGAATTAGATTTTATACGAGGCAGACCTCTATAATAACTTTAAGTAGATTTAAAATCATCGGGTATTTTTCTATAGTGGTAGAAGAAGTGGGTTGTTTATTTTTAGTAAAAATAACCGAATAATGATTTCGCTTTGAGGGAATAGAACCCTCGGCTTGTAGATGAAACAATACTGAATTTACTTGCCTATCTCAAAATCTAATTTATAAAATACAATAAACTTTGAGGCAAATAAATATTATTATCGTGTTTTTTTGTCCTAAGGTGTTTGCACGTCCATTGGCAAGTGCTAATGCTTCCAGTTTATAGTGGTTGCCTTTGGTGCAATTTACACTGTCCCAATCAAGATAGCAGGTTACTTAAATACACATACACAACAAATATTGGCCAGAAGAACATACCATGGAAAGAAAACTATATGGACCCTTGGTTGAACTTCAAAAGACTGTGGACTATATACTAGATTCTGGACTTTCTGTGTAGTCATTTTCAAGTGAACGAAGAAGAAGAAGAAGAAGAAACTGTGGATCTCTCAATCTGGAGACCAACGTTCTACCACTTTAGCCAGTTTGCCTCTTGACGGAAAAAAGCCTGCGCGCTATACTTATAACGTCTTCTGACAAAGGATGTGAAGAAACCAATCAAAGCTTATATACTCATCTTGAAACTTTCCGCAGATGGCACTCTGGTGATCGGCCTTTTGCCTGCAGCTGGCTTTTCTGTGGGAAACGCTTCACGCGCTCCGATGAACTTCAGAGACACAAAAGAACTCACACAGGTACGCTCCTCTTTCATGCCTCTGCACTGATCGTCACCCCCATTTTATAATGTCCAGTCTTATTTGTTAAGTACTAGAGAGTTAGGGTATTTTGGAATGGAGATAGGATGTTTTAATTAAAACGGAACTTAGATGACGAGATGCTTCATTATATCTGGGCTTTGTTTTCTTATACAGTTAGATATCCCCATTACGAAAAATCTCATGGTTTGATCTTATCTACAAGAACAATTTTATGTGATAACTTAGAAATGCCACTGTTTTTCACCCTTTTTTTTTCTTGCCAATGAATAATCTATATATGCACCTCGCGTAATATAATTATAATTATAGAGATTGCCTCATGGAAGAGTTAAATGATCAGTAGATTTATTTTTTTTTTTTTTTACAAAATTTGCGGTGCTACTGAGCATGACAACATTTGACATGTGAAAAATTAGATGATATATGTTTAGTTTTGAGTTCATCCAGGACTCACAGAATTTTCGTCAAGATTCGGTAAATTACTTTTGTTTTCCATACATGCATTTAAATGGCTCTTCCCTTTACATAACTTCCAGCGAAAGCATTTCGTCAGAAAAAAGCAAACGGCACTTCATTTTTTTATTTTTTAATTTTTTTATTTATTTATTTATTTATTTTTTTGTTATTGTTAAAAATTAAAGATTTTTTTTAGATTGGGTTTAGTTAAAACGACACCTGCATTCTCTATTTTCAGGAGAAAAGAAATTTCAGTGTCCAGAATGTAACAAGAGATTCATGCGAAGTGACCATCTCACCAAACACATCCGCACCCACAATGCAAAGCGACAGTACCTGGGAGACGGTGTTTCCAGCACCCAAGGTACGTCTTTACTTTCTTCTGAATCAGCATCACATTCAAACCTGCTCTGATTACCAGTTTTCTAGGTGTGCAAAGGCTTAGCTTAGTTTAAGGCTCCTGATTTCCGGTGGAATCTACCACCTATATTTTTCTTAACTCAATTAAGTCACAATATTTTGCCAGCAGTGCAATTGAAATTGCACTATTTTTAGGGGGTTTTGTGAACCAATGAAGGAAGAACAATAAAATAAAATAAAATATCACTGCGAGCCCTTATGTGATGTGTGTCCTTTGAGTTAACACTTTAATTTATTTGAATATTTTTGTGTTGTTTTTTTCCTCTTCAGGATTAGAAATGGACGTGCACGCCATGGGTGAGGAGGAGGAAGAAGACGACGACGAGGAAGAAGAGGGAGGCGACTCTGACACCAAAGTGTTTCACGTTTCTCTCTCGGAGGAAGAGGTCGAGGAAGATACGCAGGGCTCTTCCGGAGGTGGAAAAGTTTAGAACCTGGCACGTTGAGTTTTTAGGGCGACTGGATCGGATTATTGGGTTATTTTTTAGTTCTCTGTGAAGATGTCCAGGCGAGTAGGGAAGGAGAAATTGCTGGAAATGTCAGTTATCTGCGAGGAAAATTCAATACACGACAGAAAGGCATGACTCTGTTGCTTTTTGATGCAACAAAGAATTTGACACGTGATACTTCTGTTTGACTCCAGAAAATGAACCCCTGGGCCACCACGCCCCCTAGTAGGAGGCGGAAAAGGAGGAAGAATAAGAAAAGAAAGAACTGAAATAATAATACATTTATTTTCTATAGAAATATAGAACTTACGACTGGCGGTAGGTCCCGGCGAGCCCTCCCTTCAGCGCAGGAATGATAGAAAGAATAAAAAAAACACAAATATGTCAAATATTTTGTAATTAAAGCGATTTTTTTGTAATTTAACTGCATACATTTAAAGAGCATTAAATGCTACGTATTAAAACCTGTCTGAAAAGGAATTTATTCTTGAAGTTTTGGTGATTGGTGATTGTTGATATAAATCAGACTTGCACTTAAGTACACATTAAAATAACATATTTTCAAAAGACGAACTTAATATTAATATAACCCATAAGACACAGATGCATTGACTTAAAGGACGGTATAAATAATTATTTATATTAATTGAGAAAAAAAATTATACAATTTTGTTGATACACTGGTCAGTAAAGCGACAAAAATGTGTCGAGAAAAAGCAAGAGTGAATGACTTAAAGGATTTCAGAACCTACAGGAAGGTAAAGTGTTGTTCCTTAGCGTCCGAAATCAGCATTACATAGGCTATATTGTGGACGGGCTCTAAGACTGACGTCTGACAATTTTATGTGTTGCCACACACGAGACAAGGCGGGGATACCATGACTCCTGTCTCAGCCGGTCACATTATACTGACACCGACCCAACCAGTAGGGATTGCAACAGCCAGGATTCGAACTCGGGACCTTTTGCGTCGGAAGCCGATGTTCTACCCCTGGGCCACCGCGCCCCCCTTTTATGTTCATCAATAGCGTGTTTAAAAAACGAAGATTTATAACATTGACATAATTATACATTCTTTTTTCGTTAAAAGGTCAGCACCTTATGCATGTAGTGTTAGATTCTTACATAATGTGACGAGGTAAACAAAAACATCCATTGCCCAAATGAAGATTCAATAAGGCAAACAAACTAGGATTTATTATACTGGTATAATAAAAAACAATGATTTAAAACAGGAATAAGGGTTGTAGAGTAAGGTTAAAAAGTCCGCCTCCGATGTAGGAGGTCCGAGGTTCGAATCTTACTGAGGCACTTTGGTCTCTATCGGTTGATTCGGGGTCAGTCCAATGTGACAGATCCATTGGGGTCCCATTGTCATCGAGGATCGTTCTTGTTACCAGGGAGAAGTTAAGTAAGGTCATACTTTTTGCTATTTCTCATCTAAGACAGTTAAGATATGGCTCTAAATAGAAACAAAGAAATATAAAATAAATTAGGATTATACTTACTGCAGCCATAGTGTACGGTGTCAGAAATATAAAAATTTAGGATTATACTTACTGCAGCCATAGTGTACGGTGTCCACAACTGTTGGAATAGAAGACAACAACAACAACAACAACAAAAAAGGTTAGCAAATTGGAATAATCAAAAAAGCGGCAAGCTTAGCTACACATGAAGAACAAATTAATAAGACAGAGGTAATTGAGTTCGCTAAACTTTGTTACTATACTTATTCCATCACTGTTTCCAACCGTGAAATTTCAGACTTTATGGCCAGAGCCCAGGTCGCTGGTATAAGTTTTAAGCTAGAGATATAGAGACCACTACATTGTTCTTTGTTTCGAACAGAAACTTTGTCTGGTTTTGCAATTGATAGTTATAATGTTAACCCCTAAAAAGTGAATTTTAGGCGATTTGAATTAACACTCCATTATCTTCCAATCGAAAAGTCCCCAGTTCGAAACGCCACATCAGGCAAATTTGGTCCCCAGTTCGAAACGCCACATCAGGCAAATTTGGAGTAGAGCATTGGCTCACGACGCAAAAGGTCTTGGGTTCGAACCCTGGCGATTTCGCTTCCTACTGGTTGGGTCGGTATCAGCATAATGTGGTCTTTTGGGACAGCTTAGCTTTTCCCATTGGACTTTAGGAAATTAAGCGACAAAGAACCATTGAGTATTTGAGCCTCTACAAGAATATAAAATTATAATTGCACCTTTCGGTAGTCAGATCTAAGTATAGGTCTAAATACAAGTTCCATGATAATTTTTTTCAAAGTATAGTATTTTATCTTATTAAAACCAAATCGTTTTATTAACACGTATTAAAATAGAAAACTAACACCACTATAATATTTATTATTTCGAAATCCAATGACTCGAAACACAGATGAAATCTATAAAGAAAAATCCTTTACTTAGTTTATAATTTTAACCAAGAATCGAACAGAGATACTTACAGATCAAGTTCCCTGCATCAACTGAAGATTTTAACACACTAGGCAGTAACAACACAGATTCGAACACACGCCAATATTCTTGAGTACTGCTCTACAGTGAAAAGTCACCGATTTTTTTCTTGGCTCTTGGCAAGGGTGAAAGTGATCTATTTATTTTAAATAAGTATCATAGTTGGATCAGAATGATATTCAGAGACTTTTTCTTGTTCCGCCTTTTAGCCTTTTAGGCTAAAAATGTAAACTGTTCCAACTGTAATAACTACTTACTGAAATAGCTCGTTTTAATTCTAAATGTTGTTTGCTTTTGGGAGCCTCGACTCTTTGCAATTTTCGAAATAAAAAATTCTTAGTAGGTACATTGTATTGGCGATAGCTAACGTGAATTTTTGACGAATGTGTCTAGTGTTGTTGTGTTTGTTGTTGTTGTGGTGGTGGCGGTGGGGGTTTTAACCAAGGCCGTCAAATGTAGTCGAGTTGGTTTAATGTCCAACCTCAGAACTATATAGACTATATTGTGGGCCCCAAGACTGATGTCTGACAATTTTATGTACTGCCGCACACGAGACAGGGCGGGGATACCGTGCTCCTGTCTCAGCCGATCACACTAAACTAATACTGATCCAACCAGTAGGGAGTGAAATCCCAAGGGCTCGAACCACGGACCTTTTTGCGTCAGAGACCGATGTTCTAACCTCCCCCCCCCTCCCCCACCCGTGTTCAATTTCAACATCTAGACTACATTGTGGAAGGTCCCGAGTCTAACGTTTGACATTTTTTCTTTCTCTCTCTCTCTCTCTCTCTATCTCTCTCTCTCTCTCTCTCTCTCTCTCTCTCTCTCTCTCTCCCCCTATCCCTCTCTCTTTGTAGATAAGTTAGGATAACACAAGATAAACTTTTTTGATCCTCAAGAGAATTTTTTTCTGAGAAACAGTACATGGGGCAAACAGTGCGACATAACATGTTATGAGAATCGCTCTCTTACTCCCTTCTCTCACGCTCCCTTCCTCTTTCCATATATATATACGGAAGACGATGTTCTACTCCAGGGCTACAGCTCTTATAGTTGGATGTTGTTTTGTGTAAAAGATAAGCATTAGGATTTTCTGCCTGATTATTTTGTTTGTTTGTTGGTTGGTTATTTGAATGCATAACAGAACGGTCAAAAATTAAATGGAATGGAAATAGATAGATTCAGAGACAACAAAACATAAATAGACATAGGCAGAGAGAAAGAGGCAGAGAGAAAGAGGCAGAGAGAGAGAGATAGAGAGAGAGAGAGAGAGAGAGAGAGAGAGAGAGAGAGAGAGAGAGAGAGAGAGAGAGAGAGAGAGAGAGAGAGAGAGAGAAAAGGGGGGAGACACGGGAAAAAGTCAGTCACTTGAGTACAGTTCAGTTTATATTGACTAGAAACCTACGCTTCCAAATTTAAAATGCAGGATCATCAAAATAAAACAAACGTTTTTATTTAGTACCATAGTGAGCTACATCATTAAGACATAAGGTACAGCTAGAACATTTTATATTCTTAGCTAGTAGGCCTGTAGGCCATACAAACAAAATATTTACCGAGTATTACTCTGTCCCGACTATGGTACTAATTACAATTATGCAAAATTGCGTTTACTACAGTCAATTTGGTGATTTTGCCTGTTGTTTTGGGTAGCCTTGCCAAAAGCCCAGCTATTTTGAAGTAATAACCAAGTGATCAAAATAAAGAAACATATTTGCAATTCGTATTGAAGAACGGCTTAAGCTTTAACTGTTTTCTCATTTTTGTCGTTTTTGTTAACGAATATTATGGGCGGAAAAAAAACGTGTATCATGGTGTTTTGATTCCGTCTTGATTGTCCAAATAGTATCCATGGCCTACTCAAGCTCACGACTGAATGTTAACTTTTTTTTTTAACATTCAAAGTTAACTGTACTGGGTAAGTTACATTATTAGGAAACTAAAAGAAAAAAAAACGCACACACACTGACATCAAGAAGCTATTTTTCTATTTTTTTGTGTAACCAATAAATAGAACGTTAAATTGGTTAGGGTCTGAATATAGGAGAAAATTAAAACATACTAAAGGCAGAAATTTAAGAAAATAAGGGACATAAATAAACAAAAGGTAGATCTTACTCTGTTACAATACATGTTGGTTCCCATACCCAGGCAAAGGGACAAAAATCGGTATACAGGGAGATAATCCGAAAAATACACATAGGGTGAAGGGGTACAGCTCTGACCCTCCGCCATATAGGCACTCTCAGGATAGCCAGCCCACCGACACCACATTGACGAGGTACCTCACGCCTGTACCTCTGAGGACTTTGCACTGTTTACACAACCTCCGACACATAAAGTGATGAAGTGAAAGGTAGAAAGAGAGATATAAAGAGAAAGATAGAAAGAGAGAGACGAGTGGAGCGATAAACAATACATGTATAGACAGAGAGAGGAAGAAAGGGAGAGACATGAAGACTAAGATAGGAAGAGAGAGAGAGAGAGAGAGAGAGAGAGTGAGAGAGTGAGAGAGATAGAGAAAGAGAGAGAGAAAGTAGAAAAACTAGTATGATAGTCGCAATTGGTGGGACCGTAATCTTTCTTTTTCTTACTCCTGTTAAAAAAATATTCGTACATGAATGGCCTCTTCATCATCATTATAATCATCATCATAATTCATCATCATGATCATGATCATCATCATGATCATCATTATCATCATCATCATCATCATCATCATCATCATCATCATCATCATCATCATCATCATCATCATCATCATCATCATCATCATCATCTTCATCATCATCATAATCAAAATACATAATGTATAAAAATAAAAATACATTCGAAAGAATTGCATTAAACAAAAGACACAAGGTTCTATTTTCCCCGCTTATTTTATTCAGCAAGCAACGAGAGCAAACACATCGTAGGACTCCCAAATTATCATTAAAACATTATGCTATGAAGGTAATGGTCAAAATGAAATAAAACGGGAAAATTTAACAGGATACTTTTTACAATAATTATTATAATTGTGAATTTATATTGTGGTGATTTTCATAATATTAAAATTTTCAAAAATGCTCAATACTTGGACATAGTTATGGCATAAGTCATCATCGCATAATAAAGCTAGGCATTATAATTCATTTTTATAACAAAGTGTGGATCAATATTATTATTCCTTTACTAGAAAAAATAACGAAACAAAGAATACAAGAAAATTATTTTAAAAAAGATGCCCACATTTGAAAAGTTGTATAAATGGTAAGACTGTTTAAAGCTCATAGAAAACAATGATACATTTGATATAATTATATAGAACATTGCGATAAATTACGAGTGCATCTAGACTATTGCTATAACTAAAAAAAAATCAACTGACAAATCTACGTCTATTGCAATAAACAAGGTAATATCAAGTGAATCTAAACCTAATATGATAGCTGCTAAGTTCACAAATGAATCTAGACCTTTCGCAATAACTGATAATAAAAATAATGAATCTAGACCTTTTGCGATAATTCATAAAATAAACAATGAATCTAGACATTTCGCAAAAACTGAAAATAAAAATAATGAATCTCAACATTTTTTTGCGATAACTGGTATATAAACAATGAATCTAGACCTTTCGCAATAACTTATAATATAAACAATGAATCTAGACATTTCGCGATAACTGATAATATAAACAATGAATCTAGACCTTTCGCGATAATTGATAATATAAACAATGAATCTAGACCTATCGCGATAACTGATAATATAAACAATGAATCTAGATCTATTAATATAAATACCAAGTAACGAGTAAATACCTATTTAAAAAAAACAACTGACGCACCAATAAGCGAATCTAGACCTATTGTAATGATAGAAATTTTAAATAGTAGAAGGACTTAAAAGAGATTCGGAGAGATAGATACACAATACATAAACAAAAAAACAACATTTTTATTAAATTATTCTCTCGCATGTCAGTCTTTGTATTGTAGAATCCAGATTGTCTTTTTTTTCTATTCACACACAGGCAAAGGTTTATCAGGCGTAAACGATCAACTATCGCCTTTATTGTACTGCTCAAAAATAGAGAAATCCTGTAAATAAGAAAGAAAACAAAATAACGCTTTTATAATAGCAATAGATGTATCGCAAAAATCATTTTATAAAAATGAGAATATGAATATAATTATGTATATAATTTTGTGCAAAAATATAAACGGTTTTTATTTTGTCAATGACAAAAACTAGCACACAAAAAAAAACAAAAAACAAAACAACAACAAAGTAACAAACAAAATGTATAATGCATAAAAGACATTTTGCCCCTGTGGTTTCGCTTTTATTACCACTGTAAATTTATAATTATGATTTTAGCAATCTCTCACTATTTTAAGGCCTACTTTCCTGAATTTCTCGAATATTAATATTTTTTTTTCTAATGTTATCTTTTATAAGTAGAAATATCTAAATAGTAATCAGCATGACCGTAAAAGGCGTTTAAGTATTAAGTCGGTTGCTTAGTGTTTTACATCAGCATCAATGCTATATTGTGGACAGGTACCAAGACCAACGTCTGGAAATTTTACGTGCTGCATCCTAGAGACAGTTGCGGGGGAGGGGGGATACTACGATTCCAGACTGTTTTAGCTGGTCACATTATACTCGAAACTGATCCAACTAGTAAGGGGCGAAATCGAACAGTTAGGCCTAAATTATTTTTTTTAACCGATCGTGGGTTTTGACCCGGGGACCTTAAGATTTCGAGACCAACGGTCTACCAATCAAACAACCAACTTACCACCAGAAAGACAGCCGCCAACATGAGCGCCTTGTGTTTCACGTCTAAATCCAACGGAACTGGTGACAGGAAGAAAAAAACAACAATACTAAAATCAATGGTTTAAATCTAGACAGTACATTTAATGTCAAAGCCATGAGTTTACTTCCATGAATGGAGATTTAGGATCGTCATTAAAACATCGGAGTAGATTACAACTCGTTGTAAACTTTTTTATCTTTATATATTACGCTGTAAACTTACCACAGAGTTGTACTTACAACCTATAACCTTTTATGTTTACTTTATGATGCATCAGTACGAAAGCAATTGGACATACACTGGCGAACATGTATTTTTATTTCCTTCACCAAGAAAATAAATAATCTGAAAAGCTGTAAAGACGAGAAAAAAATCACCACAGTGTCTAAGATAATGAAAGGCTTTAATATAATGTAGGGAGGGCCAAAGAGGGATAAGATAAAAAAAAAAGCTAATATCGCTACATGTACTTATCAAGTATGATCAATTAAGCTGAACATGGGGCGTTAACACCAAATCTCTCCCAATACATGTATATTATGCGTCTATGAATAACTCACACAAGAGACTGAACGTGGTCACATCAGTGAAACACTCTCGTAACACATCGGTCCAGACCTTCTTGATCGTACCAACCTGGGAGCGCGTCTGGCTATTGATGATCTGGTGGAACACAGGTATACACCAGTTCAAGTATTGGAGAATTTGGTGATGGGTTGGGTTGGGTTGGGTTGGTTTAACGTCCAACAGCAGCTCTATATAGGCTATATTGTGGACGGGCCCCAAGACGGACGTCTGACAATTTTATGTGCTGCCACACACGAGACAGGGCGGGGATACCGTGACTCCTGTCTCATGGTATAGGAATTCAGGTATTGGGGCATTTCGGTGATGGGGGATTCAGGTATTGGGTAATGCGGTGATGGGGGATTCAGGTATTGGGGAATTTTGGTGATGGGGAATTCAGGTATTGGGAAATGCGGTGTTGGGAATTCAGGTATTGGGGAATTTTGGTGATGGAGAATTCAGGTATTGAGGAATTTTGGTGATGGGGAATTCAGGTATTGGGGAATTTTGGTGATGGGGAATTCAGGTATTGGGGAATTTTGGTGATGGGGAATTCAGGTATTGGGGTATTTTGGTATTGGAGAATTTTGGTCAAAGGGGGAATTAGACATTGGGGAATGTTCGTATTGGTAAATATAGGTGATGCGGAATTCATGTATTGTGCAATGTAGGTAATTGTGAATTTATTTGACGGAAAATTGAGGTATTGGTTGAAAGGTAGTGTTACATATTATTGATGAATGCAGATATTAGGGAGCTCACGTGATGAAAAATTAAGGTATTTCCGGAATGCATTGGTAAATCCAGTTGAAGGAGATTAAGGTATTGAGGAAATCAGATATTTAAGACTTTACGTATTGGAAGTTCGACAGGACAAAGTCAAAGACGTTGTCATCCAGCACGATAATGCTCGGCCACACACCAGTCGCCAAACCCAGTGCGCTTTACAGCAGTTGGAACTTCATACCATACCACATCCGACATACAGTCCTGATTTGGCCCCGTCTGACTTTTTCTTATTTCCTTTGCTGAAGAAACATCTCAAAGGAAATCACTATGAAACCGATGCAGAAGTTGAGGCGCATGTTTGCTCTTGGTGCCGATCCCAGACACCAGAATTCTTCGCCGACGGAATGCGAAAACTTGTACAACGCTGGCGCCTCTGTATTGAACGCGATGGTGACTATGTTGAAAAATGTAGTTCATCAGATAGGGGAGACTCTAAGCTTTCATTTGATGTGTAACTTGCTTCTGTAGTCCTTCAAATAAAAAAGTTATTCAAAAACGGCCCTTATTTATCAGCCTGCCCTCGTAATAAGGGGGAATAACTCACTGGGTAGTCCACGTCACCCTTACAGCACGGAGTTTGGCAGGGGCAACAAGGGCCGGTAATTTCGTATATCAGGGTGTCGCTCTCGTCAAAGATGCCCATGTGTGGTGTACACCAGTAGTTTCTGAGGGGAAGAGAGTGGTTGAGAGAGAGAGAGAGAGAGAGAGAGAGAGAGAGAGAGAGAGAGAGAGAGAGAGAGAGAGAGAGTGAGGAAAATCTATTTATAGGTATAATGTAAACGATTTACATTTATTTATTTTGATTAAAAAACAACAACAATACTAGTTGATAGGTTGGTAATGTACCATTTTCATGTACGGTTCAGTATCGTAAGATAGAATAAAACAAGTCGAGATACGTTTCATTGATGTCTCTTGCTGAAATTAAAACGGACATGCCAGTTACATTAAAATTTAATTCTCTCATTAGTGTCTTGGATTTCCACAACCAATATAGACAGAGTTGTCTCGAATATCTTGTCTTCTCCTTAAGTAAGAGGCAACACTGCTTTAAAAACAAACTGCCCCTCACACAAAATGTGTTTCTTATGCCTTTTAATTCTTTAAGTCCTCATGCCCATTCCGTGTTTTGACGTAGACTTTTAGATAGATCTATAAATGGAAAGATGGTTTTCTTTTCGTTTTCCGTCATATTTTGTGAATTTATCTGCCGCGCGCTGGGGCCTCTCGGGTTTAGAGAGTTCGGTTTTGCATCGACAGTTAACTTGTTTTCTTGGTGAGAAATCTAGTCCTCGGAGTTTTATGCCTACCCAAAGCGGTCTGCTCATTTCGAGGTTCTGTCCAAGCATGTGCTTTATGTAGGTTGGGTAGATACAGAAGTCGCCAGGACACCATGGACTTGACTATGTGACCAGTGATCGATGTGTGGGTCGCAATGCTTGTAAAGTGTTATAAACAGTCAGCCTACTTTAGTAGGCATACATGTACTACTTACAACTCTCTGGTCAGTCGACTTAAGTACATATTATGATACAGAAAAGCTGTCCAACAACTATAGAGGCTTTAACAGAAGGAGTTAGACTTAGGGACCAAATACTGATGCTAATGAGTACATGTACTACTTGCATTGGAACTATCCAATGAGACGACTTTAGTACATGTACTACTTATAACTATCCAATCAGACGACTTTAGTACATGTACTACTTACAACTGCCTCGTCATCCCGAGTTTCTGTCCAAACTTGTCCTTGACATAGATTGGGAAGATACAGCATCCGTCAGCACACCATGTGCCTGACTATGTGACTTGTGATCGATGTGTGGGTTGCAAAGCTTGTAAAGTGTAATGTCCAGTCAGTCTACTTTAGTACATACTATGATACAGAAAAGCAGTCCAACAACTATAGAGGCTTTAACAGACAGAGCTAGATTTTTAGGGACCAGATACTGATGCTAATGAGTACATGTACTACTTACAACTATCCAATGAGACGACTTTAGTACATGTACTACTTATAACTATCCAATGAGACGACTTTAGTACATGTACTACTTACAACTGTATGGTCAGTCTACTTTAGTACATGTACTACTTACAGCTGCCTCGTCATCCCCAGTTTCTGTCCAAATTTGTCCTTGACGTAGATTGGGTAGATACAGCAACCGTCAGCGCACCACGGGCACCCAGCGCAACACTTGAAGTCCCTGGTGACGGTCATTACTTCCTGAGGTAAGATAAGGTAAGATAAGGTAAGATAAGGTAAGATAAGGTAAGGTAAGATAAGGTAAGGTAAGATAAGGTAAAGTAAGATAAGGTAAGGTAAGATAAGGTAAGATAAGGTAAGATAAGGTAAGGTAAGATAAAGTAAGGTAAGATAAGGTAAGGTATGATAAGGTAAGGTAAGATAAGGTAAGATAAGGTAGGATAAGGTAAGATGAGGTAAGGTAAGGTAAGATAATAAAAGATAAAATAAGGTAAGATAATATAAGATAATATAAGATAAGATAAGATAATATAAGACAATATAAGATAATGTAAGATGATATAAGATAAAGTAAGATGATATAAGATAAGGTAAGATGACATAAGATAAGGTAAGATAATGAAAGATAATATACGATAAGGTAAGAGCGATGAGATGAAGTGAAATAAGATAAATAATTTTGAGACGAGATAAAACAAGATAAGCTTAGATAAGAGAGATGAGATGAGGAGAAATGGGATAAATAAGTTTAAGACAAGATAAGATAAGACAAGATAAGATAAGACAAGGTAAGATAAGACAAGGTAAGAGAGATGAGATGATCCCTCGATCAAGCCCTCTCTATCTCCCCCTCAGCCCCTCTCCCTCTTGTCCTCCATCTTTCTTCCCTTCACCCCTTCGTTCACTCCCTCTATATCGTATACTCTCTCTCTCTCCCTGTTTTCCTCCATCTCTCTTCCCTCCACAACCCTTGCTCATTCCCTCTATATCTCCCGCTCTTTTTCTCTTTTCCTCCATCTCACGCAACCACCCCTCGCTTACTCCCTCTATATCACTTACTCTCTCTCCCTCTATACCTCCCTCTCTCACCCTTCTCTCACCCTTCTCTCACCCTCCTCTCACCTGTTGACTGTTATCTGTGATGTGGAAGACGAACCCTCGCTCACTCCCTCTATATCTCCTACACACTCTCTCTCTCTCTCTCTCTCTCTCTCTCTCTCTCTCTCCTTCTCTATATCCACCTCTCACCTGTTGACTGTTATCTGTGATGTGGAAGACAAACCCTGGGTCACTCCCTCTATATCTCATACACTCTCTCTCTCTCTCTCTCTCTCTCTCTCTCCCTCTATACCTCCACCTCTCACCCTCCTCTCACCTGTTGACTGTTATCTGTGATGTGGAAGACAAACCCTCGCTCACTCCCTCTATATCTCCTACACTCTCTCTCTCTCCCTCTACACCTCCCTCTCTCACCCTTCTCTCACCTGTTGACTGTTATCTGTGATGTGGAAGACAAACCCTCGTTTACTCCCTCTATATCTCCTACACTCTCTCTCTCTCTCCCTCTCTCTCTCCTTCTTTACCTCCACATCTCACCCTACTCTCACCTGTTGACTGTTATCTGTGATGTGGAAGACAAACCCTCGATCACTCCCTCTCTCTCTCTCTCTCTCTCTCTCTCTCCCTCTCTCTCTCCTTCTCTATATCCACCTCTCACCTGTTGACTGTTATCTGTGATGTGGAAGACGAACCCTCGGTCAATCCCTCTATATCCCCTACTCTCTCTCTCTCTCTCTCTCTCTCTCTCTCTCTCCCCCCTTCTATAATTCCATCTCTCTCACCCTCCTCTCACCTGTTGACTGTTATCTGTGATGTGAAAGACAAACCCTCGGTCAATCCCTCTATATCTCCTACTCTCTCTCCTTCTTTACCTCCACCTCTATACCGTCCTCTCACCTGTTGACTGTTATCTGTGATGTGGAAGACAAACCCTGGGTCACTCCCTCTATATCTCCTACTCTCTCTCTCTCTGTCTTTCTCTCTCTCTCCCTCTATACCTCCGCCTCTAACCCTCCTCTCACCTGTTGACTGTTATCTGTGATGTGGAAGACAAACCCTCGCTCACTCCCTCTATACCTCCACCTCTATACCTCCACCTCTCACCCTCCTCTCACACCTCACCCTTCTCTCACCTGTTGACTGTTATCTGTGATGTGGAAGACAAACCCTCGCTCACTCCCTCTATATCTCCTACACTCTCTCTCTCTCCCTCTATACCTCCACCTCTTACCGTCCTCTCACCTGTTGACTGTTATCTGTGATGTGGAAGACAAACCCTCGCTCACTCCCTCTATATCTCCTACACTCTCTCTCTCTCCCTCTATATCTCCTACTCCCTCTCCCTCTCCCTCTATACCTCCACCTCTCACCCTCCTCTCACCTGTTGACTGTTATCTGTGATGTGGAAGACAAATCCTCGCTCACTCCCTCTCTCTCTTTCTCTCTCTCTTTCTCTCTCTCTCTCTCTCTCTCTCTCTCTCCTACTCTCTCTCCTTCTATACCTCCACCTCTTTACCTCCACCTCTCACCCTTCTCTCACCTGTTGACTGTTATCTGTGATGTGGAAGACAAACCCTCGGTCCGGCCCGCAGCAAATCCGATTGCAGCATTCAGACTCTGAAGTTCATGAAAAGGTTGATTTAAAGAAAAAAAAAGTTCATTTGATGAAAACGTTACGTTCCTGAAAAAGTTCAGTTCATGCCAAGGTTCATTTCACGAAAAGGTTCAGTTAATAAAAAGGTTCAGTTCATGAAAAGATTCATTTCATGGAAAAGTTCAGAGAGGCATGGACCTATAAGGACATTCATGTACTAGCAGTATAAAGCAACGAAAATAAATAAGGATAAATGATGGACATTAATTATTTTCCGAAGTAACCACGGTGTATAAGGTACAAGTCGCCAATGCGAATTTTATAAAGGATTTGAAGAAAGCGTGCAATCTTAATGTTTTAATTTTTAGAACCAAAGATTATTTTTAAACGAAAAAGTTCAGGTTCATTTTTTAAAGAAAGCTTTAGATCAAAGCATATAAATGTACCAGAGCTTTGAGCCAGATTCACCAAGGTTGCCTCACATTATAGTAAACCCATGAACCAAAGTAAGATAGATAATTATATATATATATACCTTCGAATTATTATTATTATTATTATTATATACGTTAATAATATGTTATAATGATTAAACTTTAACATTACGTTATGTTCCTGCAACATTATAATATAAGTTATGGTCTCATCTTATTAAAACTTTCTCCTTACGTTCTGTCCCTACAACATAATAATAATAATAAAAGTTACTGTCTTATCTTAATGAAACTTTCTCCTTACGTTCTGTTCCTTCAACATTATAATATAAGTTGATAACTATATGTTGCGTAATGTTCCTTCGACATTATAATATAAGTTGATAACTATATAATTATGTTGCGTTATGTTCCTTCAACACTATAATATAAGTTAATAACTATATGTTGCGTTATGTTCCTTCAATACTATAATATAAGTTAATAACTATATGTTGCGTTATGTTCCTTCAACACTATAATATAAGTTAATAACTATATGTTGCGTTATGTTTCTTCAACACTATAATATAAGTTGATAACTATATGTTGCGTTATGTTTCTTCAACACTATAATATAAGTTAATAACTATATGTTGCGTTATGTTTCTTCAACACTATAATATAAGTCTTATCAAAACTTTCTCCTTACGTTCTGTCCCTACAACATTTTAGGCCTAATATAAGTTACTGTCTTATTTTATCAAAACTTTCTCCTTACGTTCAAACACGCTGACCTCCTGCTTGACCAGTAGCTGGTCCACTGCGGACAGGTACTCCAGTCCAGCGGGCACTCCGGGGATCTGACCAGGGAACGCCATGGCCTGGACTGGGCCACAGAGATTGCGAGGTGGGAGGATGGAGTGTTCAACGGGTAAGTCAGAGTAGGAAAATAGGGGGGCAGAGTTTATTGGTAGGAATGAAATGTACAATTTAAAAAAAAAGAAAAACATTCTCGTTCGAGGGTTTATGATAGATAGATAAATAGATAAGAGAGAGAGTGAGAGAGAGAGAGAGAGAGAGAGAGAGAGAGGCATACAGGCAGATATTCTCAGGCAGAGACAGACAGACATACAGACACAGAAACAGACAGACAAACACACACACACACGCACACATATACAGACAGACGTAGACAGACAGACAGAGACAGACACAGACTGGCAAACACAAACAGACATACACACACAGACATAGACAGGCGGACACAGATAGACACAGATAGACATAGCTGAATGAGTCAGAGAAGAAGAGAGATACGGAAAGAGTTGGATAGAGATAGATAGACAGATAGCGAGATAGATAGAGATATAGGGAGAGAGAAAATAGATACATGTATATATATATGGAAAGAGGAGAAATAGAGAGGCAGAAACAGATGCAGAGACTCAGCGAGAAAAAGTACTAACAGACAGAGACTCAGAACAGTACTGCTATTTTTAGAACAACCTACATCCCATGACGTCATTAAACTGC
>RQTK01000313.1:33681-49233 GCA_003991915.1 Elysia chlorotica
AGTGCTTTTTTCATATAAACTGGTGTTGTAGCTTCAATGTACTTAAAGGTACTGTTTTGTCTTTACAAATTATAGCTATATTAAACTCCTATTAAGGTCCGAAGGGGAACCTACATACGAGCGGAAATATCCAAAAATGCTACACAGGAGAGAGTAGCCCTCACACATTGACTACTTGTAGCTCTTCACACCACAGTGTAGCACACAGAACGAACGCACGCATAATTAATTCATCTGTTGAGCGGACAAAATGCACTTTAGGCCTTTACATGTAGATCGACAAGCAGTAATGGTGGTCTAGAACTAGAGTCTGTAATGTCGAAAATTGTCTGCATGTTATAATAGCAGACCCTGTCCAAGTATTACCCAATCCACAGTATTGTATGGCTTAACCCGCTGTAAAATAAATGCAATGATGAAGCTCTAGATTTATTGTCTGAAATGTCACAAAATATTAATCGTCTGTATCTTGTAATAGCATACCATAGGCTATACACATGTATTATATGGGCCAAGGTTTGATGTTCATCGGTTTAGAAATAGAGTACATGTACTTTAAAATTAATGTAGGATCTAGGTTTGCCCCCGTCAACTGGCCATTACTTATAGAGAACTCGAGACAAAAAATACTATCGAAGTACATGTAACTCTGCTGCTGTTGCTGTTGTTGTTGTTGTTGTTGTTGTTGTTGTTTTTGTTGATGTTGTTGTTGTTGTTGTTGTTGTTGAGTTGGTTTAACGTCCAACATCAGCACTATATAGGCTATATTGTGGACGGCCCCCAAGACTAACGTCTGACAATTTTATATGTTGCCAGACACGAGACAGGGCGGAGATGCCATGACTCCTGTCTCATCCGGTCACATTAAACTAACACCGACTCAACCAGTAGGAAGCGCAATCGCCAGGGCTCGAAATAGGACCTTTTGCATCGGAAGCCAATGTTCTACGACAGAACCACCACGCCCCCTAAGTAGCTCTACACTGTGACTATAATAATAAATTAAATCAAATAGATTACTGTTTCCTTTGTTAAGCAAAAAAAAAAAAAAAAAAAAAAAAAAGAAAGGGTCCACTTTAGTCAATGGAGTGACTTAGCCAGCCTTTACCTAAAGGGCTTTTCTGCATGTGACTTGTCTTATACTTAAACAGACCTTTTCTGCATGTTATGACTTCACTCACAAACAGTTATGTACAAGAAAACGCTGAGAATGAGAATGGTTTGGGTTGGGTTGGGTTGGTTTAACGTCAAACAGTAGCACTATATAGGCTATATTGTGAACGGGCCCCAAGACGGACGTCTGACAATTTTATGTGCTGCCACACACGAGACAGGGTGGGGATGCCATGACTCCTGTCTCAGCCAGTCACATTATACTAGATCTAGTTATGAGCTGACGAATTGTAGCTTAAGGTTTACTCTCCATCGATTAGAATACTTTAGATGTAGAGTCTAAGTCTGCATGACTGTCTGTATAGACCACTTAACTTTTTATTGAAAAAGAAACGGCACAAAACAGCTATCTGAGTATCACACTAACCTAACTATTATAACAACTTAAACGAAATAGATCACTGTTACCTTCGTTAAGCAAAAAAAAAAATGTCTACTTAGCCTTTACTTCAAGGTCTTTCCTGCATGTGACGTTAAGGTTTTAACTCTATTGAAAATAAACAGACTTTAGAACGTAGTAGATCTAGTTATGAGCTGACAAATGGTAGCTTAAGGATCACTCTCCATAAATTGAGAATACATTAAATATAGTTTCTAGGTCTACAAGACTGTCTGCTTGACCACTTGACCTCTACTTTTAAAAAGAGGACTCGAGACAAAAATGCTATAATGAGTATCACATTAACCTAACTATTATAACAACTTAAAAGGAAATAGATCACTGTTACCATCGTTAAGCAGAAAAAAGGTGTCTCTTAGCCTTTACTTCAAGGTCTTTCCTGCATGTGGCGTTAAGGTTTTAACTCCGTTGCAAATAAGCAGACTTTAGATTAAATTAGATCTAGTTATGGGCTGACAAATTGTAGCTTATGGTTTAGCCTACTCACCATCAGATGAGAATACTTTATAAGTAGATATTAGGTCTACACGACTGTCTACCTAGACCGCTTGACCTCTACTTAAAGAGGACTCTAGACAAAAGTGCTATATGAGTGCTATCATCTTAGCCGAACTATTATAACAACTTAAACGAAATAGACCACTGTTACATTTGTTAAGCAAAAAAAAAAAGTGTCCACTTTGGTCAACGCAATGACTTAGCCTTTACTTCAAGGTCTTCCCTGCATGTTACATTAGCAGATTCCGATTTAACCCACACTCACATGTAACAAGAAACACTGGAACAGTTTTCCAACCTACACTGCAGAATTTATCTCAAGGTCTACAGGTCCCCATCAGTTTAGAAAACACAGTATCCTAACTACCATATTAATCTAAACGAAAATATATCACGGTTACCTTTGTTAAGCGAAAAATATATCCAATTCGATCAATTCGTTGATTTTGCCTATACATAAGGAGGCCTTTTCTGTATGTTATAATTATATAACCCAATGCACATACAGTTATAGGCCTACACCATGAAACGCTAGAAAGAAGATTCAACCTATAAAGTAGCTCAAGTCTACAGGTACCCATCAGCTTAGAAAACACAGTATCCTAACTGCGATATTAATCTAAAAGGAAAAACAATTATCACTGTTACTTTTGTTAAGCCAAAAATATATCCACTTCGATCAATTCGCTGATTTTGATTTTGCCTATACCTAAGGAGACCTTTTCTGCATGTTTTATATAATCCAATTCACATACAGCTATAGATTTAAACCATGAAACGCTAGAACGAAGTTTTAACCTGCAATTTTGCACAGGTCTACATATCCCCACCAGTTAAGAAAAACACAGTATCCTAACTACAATATTAATCTAAAAGAAAATAGACCACTGTTACCTTTTCAAAGCGAAAGATATATCCACTTTGATCAATTCGTTGATTTTTGCCTAGAACTAACGAAGCCTTTTCTGCATGTTACATATATAATCCAATTCACATACAGTTAGAGGCCTACGCCATGAAACGCTAGAACGAAGCTTCAACCTATAATGTAGCTCAAGGTCTGAAGTGTTTAAGAAACACAGTATTCTAACTCCGATACTAATCTAAAAGAAAAAAGATCACTGTCACCTTTGTCAAGCGAAAAATATATCCTCTACCTAAGGAGGCCTTTTCTGCGTGTTATATATAATCCAATTCACATACAGTTATAGAGGCCTACACCATGAAACGCTAGAACGAAGATCCAACCTACAAAGTAGCCCAAGGTCTGGATTGTGTAAGAAATACAGTATCCTAACTACAATATTAATCTAATAGAAAAAGATCACTTTTACCTTTGTCAAGCGAAAAATATTTCCTCTACCTAAGGAGACCTTTTCTGCATGTTATATATAATCCAATTCACATACAGTTATAGGCCTACACTATGAAACGCTAGAACGAAGCTACAACCTCAAAAGTAGCCCAAGGTCTGGATTATTTAAGAAACACAGTATCCTAACTACGATATTAATCTAAAAGAAAATAGACCACAGGTACCTCTGTTAAGAAAAAAATATCCACATCGATCAATTCGTTGATTTCAATGTTTGCCTTTTTTGCATGTTATGGTTAAATTCACACACAGTTAGATATATAGGCCTACACCATGAAACGCTAGAACTAAGCTTCAACCTACACTGCAGAATGTAGCTCAAGGTCTACATATTACCATCAGTTTAGAAAACACAGTATCCTAACTACAATATTAATCTAAAAGAAAAAGATCACTGTTACCTTTATCAAGTGAAAATATATCCTCTACCTAAGGAGGCCTTTTCTGCATGTTATATATAATCCAATTCACATTCAGTTATAGATCTAGGCCATGAAACGCTAGAACGAAGCTCCAAGCTTTTCTGCACACCGTCATAACAATATTATAGTTCAAGGTCTGCCTGACTCCATCAGTGCAGAACCAGAATACATGTACTCTATATTTAGAATCTAGGCCTTACCTGTCTGCCCAGTATTACCTGTGAGGTGTGAACCCAACCCTGACCGTCGACTGACCACCGTCCAGTGAATTTCCCAATCGATTCTACTTGGGTGTGACTGTACCAGGCTGGTTAGACTTCGAAACTCCCTGGAATTCTTTTTTTTTTTTTTTTTTTTTTTTTGTATATTAGAAACAATGTTAAAATGTCTACAACGAGAATCGTATAAAGTGTCCTTGAGTTTGACGTCATAAACGGTTTTCAAGCCTGAGTGAATTTTGAAGGTTGTCCATAATTGTTATTATAATTACTATTATAAGAAGAAAGGTTAATATGTCTGCAACAGGAAGTTTATTGAAGCTACCGTGTCCTTGACTTGTGACGTCATGAATGTTTTCCGGTCTGAGCAAATAATGTGATGGATATAATAATTATATTTTTAATTATTATTAGAAGCAACGTTAAAATGTCTGCTACAAGAACCAACTGAATCTATCTCTGTCCTTGACTTTTGACGTCATGATGCGTTCAGTGCTGATAAATCCAATGTGGTTTCGATCGCTCTTTAGTTCTCTGTATGTGTTTTGTGGAGCATGCAAACATTCCCTCGTCCTTCTACGGAGCAGTTGGAACGGTCTAGTTACTACTGTAGAGTGTAGAGTCCCCGGCTAGATTTACACTGACTTAGTGGACGTGAAAGTGAGACGTAGGTTTGTAAACAGTGAGGTTGGTTGGATGGTTGGGTTGGTTTAACGTCCAACAGCAGCACTATATAGACTGTATTGTGGACGGGCCCAAGACGGACGTCTGACAATTTTATGTGCTGCCACACACGAGACAGTGCGGGGATACCATGACTCCTGTAAACAGTGAGAATGGTCATTGTGTGGGCTATTCTGCGATATGAAAAGAATAAGATGGTGTGTGGTATAGAACTGGACAAATCTATTTCTCTTAGTGTTGCTGTGTAGAAAGGCAGTTTGAAATGTTAGCGGGGTTCGTATTGGATCCACCAAAGGAACGCAGGAGAGAGAGAGAGAGAGAGAGAGAGAGAGAGAGATTTCTCTCCCTTTTTTCTATAGTCTCTCTCTCTCTAGAACGAAAAGGTTAAAAAAAACTAATGCGTGACCGCCGGTGATGTTCTATCTATCATCCCGCGATAGAAATAGGACAGCTCCTGAGTGCGCACCGGCATCATCATTATCATCATCATCATCATTATCATCATCATCACCAACAATTTTTAAGTCTAGTTGTACGCGCTGCATCATACGAGACAGGGCGGGGAGACCTGAACTCTTGTCTCATTCAGTCACATTTAACTGACACCGACCCAACCAGTTGGAGACGAAATCTAACAAATACATTTTGACCGATCGCAGGATTTGAATCGCGGACCTTTCAATCTAGATACCAATGCTCTACCTCTTGATCCAGTTCGCCTGCCAGGGGAGGGTTAAGAGTTTGTATTTACGAGAACGGGTACCAAGACCAAGTATGAACTGATAACTTTACATGCTGCCAGGCAACAACGGTGCTCGGATAGCATCATGGCCCATGGCCCAGTCAACAGCCCTGGGGGGGGGGTAGTATTTGTTTATATGAAGACGGGTCAAAGACTAATAATTGACAACTTTACATGCTGCCACATTAATTTGTTTCGCCCACCAGCCCTCTGGCAAACACCAATGGCCTGTCTTTATTATGCCCGGACGAGGCCTTCTTTAAGTACAGACCAAAGACAGTAGAAATTCGCAGTGAACACATCTCGGCGTAATAAAAGTAACAAAGAGATACCGTAATTCTATTAAATCATTACTATAGTTAGAACACATTGTACTGAGAGAGCATTTTTGCTAACAACCATGTAAGCTGACCTGAATGTGTCTATTACTACATGATATACAGTTCATAATTTTTGAACTAAATCGAGGCTTTTATAAGAACAGGTTAAGTCAACAAACTGGCTGAAGTGAGCACATTTTAGCGTGATAAAAGTAACACAACAGTGATCTATGTCTACTAAGCCATTGCCATAGTTAGTTCAGATTGATTCTCAAAGAGTAATTTTTTTTTCAGCCTACTCAGTTGTGTCTCTCACGTTCTCCCTCTCCACCTCTCTCTCCCTCTATCTCTCCCTTCCTTTCAATATCTGTGTCTGTCTATCTGTATGTATGTATGCATGCATTTCTGTCTATCTTACTCTTTCTTTTTCTCTCCTTTTCTCTCTCTGCGTGTCTCTCTCCCTCTTTCTCTATGGCTCTCTTCATCTCTAAATTTACAAGCATACAGCGAATCATGTTGGTTTGTATGTTTGATGCCTGCTTGTGTCCCGTCAGGCTGGGAAATTAATTTTTTTAATTTATTTATGGGAGGAGGATGTGTGATTAGAAAACGTTGCTGTATGCTTGACTGTCTGCAAGTTCATGCCTTGTGTTTTGATGTTTGTAGAGTATCGACCTTTTCGATAAGCAATGCTCTCAAGATCTTAATAATAATTTAATAATTGTACACCGAAGTATCAAAGCTTAACTTAGGAGATTTAAGAACTCATGTTTTAACGACACAGCATTGCTCTTTACAACAACTTGAGGGCTTGGTACATTTGTTTACACAGTTTAAAAACACTTTGAAGAGAAGTGAGGGATTTTAGCTAAGCGTGAAAAAATAGTTTTTTTTAGGAAAGAGAGAGAGAGAGAGAGAGAGAGAGAGAGAGAGAGAGAGATGGAGAGAGATAAAGAGAGAGGCAGAGAGAGAGAGGATGTGAGGGAAGCGAAAGGAAAAAACAGCTAATATGATTAAGAAATATAGAGAGCGAGGGAATTACAGGGAAGGAAAAGACAGGGCGAGGAAGAATAGAAAGTGGGAGAAAAAAAAGGAAAACAGAGAAATACGGGTTGGGAATGAGAGACAAAAAGAGGAGATGAAGGAGGCGAAAGGAAAATGGGAAAGAAAGGGAAAAAGAGAGAGATAGAGAGAGAGAATGAGAGAGAGAGACAACGAAAAGAGAGAGAGGATGTGGGGAGGGAAAAGGGAGAGGAAGAGAGAGAGAGAGACACAGAGAGTGAGAGAGACACGAACAGAGACAGAGAGAGACAGATACACAGGCAGAGGAAAGTTTAAGAGACAAGTAGAAAGGGAACTGAGAGAGATGGAGGGAAAAAAGAAAGAGAGGTCAAAAGATATAAAGTAATGATAACCATAAGCAGTACAAGTGGGTCCTCAATGGTCAGTCGTGAGCATAAGTTAGACTGAACCACGGGGGATAATAAATAAAAAGAGAAAACTTGTCGTTTATAAAAGGGTTACGTCCTTCGATATTCAAAGGGAAATAACTCCGTATAAAGGGAGATAATCCAAAAAACAAGCAGGGGGTGCAGCTTACCGCTCATGATACTCGCCACGCATATATAGAGATATGCAGGCCTCTCATGGTCGCGCGAACCACCACACCACATTGACGAAGTACCTAACGCCTGTACCTCTGAGGACTGTGCGCTTATCACACACCTTCCGACAAAGCTTCCCTGCCAACTTTCGATCACCAATGTGAGCCGGTGTATTATGGGAGGAACCACATCATACCCAAGGAATACATTACGATGAGGCGCGTATCGTAATAGCATGCGGACCTTGGCCGTTTTACGGGCCTTAACACCGTTAGGGATCGGAGCCAGTTCAAGGCGAACTTGCGTTGCCAAGCGACCTTGAACTGACTTGAGTTTTATAAGTACCCCGGTCAAACATGAATCTTTCTCAATACGGTTTACATGCTATAAATCCTTTTATACTTTTGTAATTAATAATAAATTTCTATAGCTCAAGATTTCTTGAGTCTATGTGGCAATGACACTTCTCATTTAATTCTCATTTAATAAAATATTTCTTCAAAATATAATACAAAACATATTTTTGTTTTTGAATTTTCAAACAAATATTATAAATTTATCAAGTTATCGTACCTTATTAGAGAAAGATTTGTAACTCCAGTCAATAGATGGTTGAATTAAATAGTTGCCCCTGTGTTTACATTACCCAAAATAGTGACAATTCACTGAGCACAGCTTATATTGTTCTATGTGACCTGCGCGCATTGCTTCTCGCCTGGGCAGTCCCAACAACTAATCACTGAGAGGTTTTGCCTGAGGCATTATTCTTTGTATACCTATGATATTACAGTTTTTGAAATACAAAAGCAACAGTCATAGTATCATTAACCAACTTTGTTGTGTACAAGATCTGTAAGAGATATAGGCGATCATGGCCCCTAATTTCTTTCTGTTACCAGTTGCCATGAGGAAAGCAATGGTTGGAGTTTCTGCTCTCGATATGTAAGTGTTCAGACTGTCTTTCTTTGTTTAACGCGGCCTCCCGATCTCTTTCTTTCTCTCTCTTTCTCTATATCTCTCAATTTCTCTCCCTCTCTTTTCTCTCTATTCTTTCTCTCCCTCTCTTTCTCTCTCTCTCTCTCTCTCTCTCACTCTCTCTCTCTCTCTCTCTTTTACTATCTGTTAATATAATCACGCCTCTATCTATTTCCTTTGAGGGATTAATAAAGACTTTATATTCACCACCGCATATCTCTCTCTCTCTCTCTCTCTCTCTCTCTTTCTCTCTCTCTCTCTATCTCTCTCTCTCTCTGTCTCCCCCCTCTCTCTCGTTCTTACCCTCTTGTTCTATATGTGCTTTTTATTCCTTCTTGTTTCAGCGTTGTATTTTTAGTTTATGGGTCCAGATTACATGATATATCATATGAGACATGATCATAATATTTTTTTCAGAAACAATTGGGGTGACCGGGGCGGTGGCCCTGGGGTAGAACATCGGCTTCCGACGCAAAAAGTCTGAATTCGAGCCCTGGTGATTTCGCTCCCTACTGGGTGGGTCGGTGTCAGTTTAATGTGACTGGCTTTGACGGGAGTCATGGTATCCCCGCCCTGTATCGTGTGTGGCAGCACATACAATTGTCAAACGTCAGTCTTGGGGCCCGTCCATAATATATCCTATATAATGCTGATGTTGGACGTCAAATACACTCAAATTTACTCAACTCAACTCAACCATCACCCCCTACTTCCTATTTTAATATTAACTCCCTGTTTACGGAGTTAATTTCCTTCCAATACAAAAGGGACATAAACCTTTTTTAAGATGTGCAATTTTTCTTTTTTAACTTCTTATTCCGCTTGGCTCCTTCCCTGGATCCTGGTGTACCTTTGCTATAGGGTGGGGGTCGGGGGATTTCGTTGTACATGTACTGCTTATGGTTAAAACCAATTTCTCTGTTTCTGTCTCTATTTGCCTCTTCCCTTTCTCTCTCTCCCTCCCCCTTTCTCTCTCCTCTCTCTGTCCCTGTCTCTCGTTCTCTCCCCATCTCTACCTCCAACTCTTCTAGTGGTTTCTGGATCAGTCATCTCACACGGTGATTAATAAGGGGTGGGTGTTGTGTCGCTTTATACATGTTTAATCAATTTCTCCCCTATCGCACCTATCCATTTATCTCTCTCTCTCTCTCTCTCTCTCTCTCTCTCTCTCTTAAGGTCGGAAAAAGTCGGCCAATAAGAAAGTCGGGAAGTCGACTCGACGTTTTCGTCAAAGTCTAAAAGTCAAATGTGACTTGTGACTTTAAACGTTCTGTTATAAACCCTTCCGGCTTCGGATAACAAACGTTGCTGGGTTTTTGAACTAGGCTAGGTATCCTAGGCCTAACCGAGAGTCGGCAGTCACCAACGATTGGCAATATTAGTGAGGAGTCACAGAGTTGGCCTTAGTCAATTTTTTATCATTTTAGTGACTTGGCCTATTCTTATGGAGGTCTCGGCTCTGTCTCGTTAAGGATTAGTATTTTAATAATAACCTGGAGGCATTACAATAACAACCAAACAACCAAAGCTCCCTCAACCCTTTGTCGTCCATAAAACGTTCACATGTATAGCCTAATTAGTGCTAACGTTGGACGCTAAGCATCAAACAAACAAACAAACAAACACACAAACAAACAAACAAACAAATCTCACTTAACCCCAAACATGAGTCTCTCAGAAAGCCCCGCACCAGTGATTACACTACTACTACTACTACTACTACTACTACTACTACTACTACTACTACTACTACTACTACTACTACTACTACTACTACTACTACTACTACTACTACTACTACTACTACTACTACTACTACTACTACTACTACTACTACTACTACTACTACTACTACTACTGCTGCTGCTGCCACTGCTACTGCTACTGCTACTGCTGCTGCTGCTGCTGCTGCTGCTGCTACTACTACTACTCAGTGTCGAATTTAACCCTACATGTGTAGCTAGTATTTAGTGTGTGGTTTTGGGCAATATTTGGGTAATTTATATAAGGATCATTAAATGGACTGGGACTTGTTGAGTTGGTGTAACGTCCAACATCAGCACCATATAGGCTATATTGCGGACGGGCCCAAGACTGACGTCTGACAATTTTATGTGCTGCCACACTCGAGACAGGGCGGGTATACCATGACTCATGTTTCAGCCGGTCACATTAAATTGACACCGACCCAACCAGTAGGCCTAAGGACTGAAATCGCCAGGGCTTGAACCCGGACCTTTTGCGCCGGAAGTCGATGCTCTGCCCCAGCCCCCCCCCCCCGACTGAAATCGCCAGGGCTTGAACTTGAAGGCCTCAAATTTGTTCATAAACCATAAAACCTATGTATCCTTTGAAAACACCAGAAACGAGCCGGTTTTATATATATTATTCAAGATTTCATTACAAATCCTATCGACTCGCTGGAGTCTCTTTGGCCATATTTTACATAGAGACAAAGACATTCCCGCAAATAAAGCGACAAGAGCATACTTTATCCCTAACAGTAACAAACTGCGAGGACGACCAAAAACAACTTTGCCAATAGTGTTTAACAGAGATCTCGCTCTCATTCAACACCCAATCAGACTGCAATCAAACAAAGACCTAGCCGAGATCACAAACCTAGATCAGAACAGGATCGGAAACGTTGGAGGGAATTAACATCACAGATCGAGAAGGCTGCCGAAGCGACACAGACGAAGAACTGGGACGCGACACGGCAATAAGTCAGTCAGTAAGTCATTCAAGATAGACAAGGAAAACTTTTTTAAATAACAAAAAAAGCGGGGAGGGGGGTGAACGACCTGCGCCTTGAGAATCGATACTGTTTCAGTCTGGTGACTTTTTTGTTGTTTTTGTTGTTGTTGTTGTTGTTTGTTCTTCTTCTTCTTCTTCTTCTTCTTCTTCTTCTTCTTCTTCTTCTTCTTCTTCTTCTTCTTCTTCTTCTTCTTCTTCTTCTTCTTCTTCTTCTTCTTCTTCTTCTTCTTCTTCTTCTTCTTCTTCTTCTTTGTTTGTTTGTTTGTTTTGTTTTGTTGTTTGTTGTTTTTGCTTTTTTGTTACTGTTTTTTTTCTAATTGCTGTAAATTCCAAGTATTGGTTACAGCCCCAAGAACCAACGAACCAACTAGCCACGCATTGATTAGAATTTGAGGCATATATCCACTCACCAGGTACCATTATGGTATGTAGCTCTTATTAATAGGAAAGTTGTAAACTTCATTGTGATAAAATATATCTCTAAATTTAAGTTCTTATTTCTCTTAATCCACACTCAAAGTAATCGAGATCTAAGTCTATAAGTTCAAAAACTGATACAAATAAGACAGTTTAGAAATATCTAAATATAGATCCAGAACCCGTTATGCGCTGCTGCTGCAGTATCTTTTTGAACAACAACAACAACAACAACAACAACAACAACAACAACAACAACAACAACAACAACAACAACAACAACAAAACACACGTACCGTATTAATTATTTATGTTCAGAGCACCCCGCTTTCGACATGACTAAGTTTATACAATGTAACCGTTTGGAAAAGACTTCAAACGAAAGTCCCTTGGTCTCAATGTTAGAGCCTCACAGAATTATCGTTCCAGTGAATAAGGTTCGAACATAACGATTAAACTGTTTCATTCTCCCCCTTTAACATAGTTATTTGCGCATGTTATGGGCGAAAATATGTTCACTTCTTTAAGATGTTATTACTTCACAGGTAGTTGTTTAGCTTGTCAAATACATGCATTCTATTTTGTATTCATCTTATCAATCAGTTTAGGTAACAAATAATAGATATTACTTATTAGCTTGAGGCTACATTACATGAAGATTCGTGATCGCCTTTTCATAGATCTGGCAATGAAAGTAAAAGTGAAGAGGTTGAGCCAGCTGCCTTGAAACGTGATGACATTGGCGATTCAATAGAAAAGGACGATTCAGAACTCTAGCGTATTAAAATCAAGAACGCCCTGAAATTATTACAAAATGAGCAGAATTTTATTGTGTGCACCCTTTAGACCAGTAGCCACTGAATTTTTTTTTTCATTCTTTATAACTTTTAAAGATAAATCATCTTTTAATACAGTTTGGTTCAACAGTAAACTTTTAACAAGGGATTGATATTGTTTGTACACCGGACCTTCAGTGGTTTATCTCAGAATTAGTAGTACCGTATTGTAAAGATTGTTTTCCAAAACATAAATCAAAAGACTTTGTGAAAAGCGATCACAAACACAAAAGTTTCCTGTAAGCTAACGCCTTTTTTAGTGTTTAATATCCTAATCTGATTTGTGAAACATTATTAAGTGTATCGGGGGGCGTGGTGGTCCAGGGGTAGAACATCGGCTTCCGACGCAAGAGGTACCGAGTTCAAATCCTGGCTGTTGCGTTCCCTACTGGTTGGGTCGGTGTCAGTTTAATGTGACCGGCTGAGACAGGAGTCATGGTATCCCCGCCCTGTCTCGTGTGTGGCAGCACATGAAATTGCCCGACGTCCGTTCTGGGGCCCGTCCACAATATAGCCTTTATAGTGCTGCTGTTGGACGTTAAACCAACTCAACAACAACAACAACAACAACAACAACAACAACATTAAGTGTATCAAATTGTCATAAGTTAATATTGCCGCACAAATCAGCTCAGGGCCACAAGATAGCCCACTATGAGAATCTAAACAATAACAGAATAAGGCAAAATCATTGAAGTCATCAAATTATTATGAATAGGTGTATTTTGCATAGTCACAAAACAAAAAGAAAATTCATTGCATATTTTTCTAAGACATGAAAGATGTTTCACAAGCAGAAAGCTCATAATAGCCGATCATTTTGTAGCCCATTTGAAAAATTAATGTTCTTCATTTATTTGTTCTTTGCGTTCTCTTTTCAAGTTTAAAATAAGCCGCACGAATCGCCATTGCTCAATTCACTCCCCTGATGATCTAACTGTAACCTTTGTTGTAGATTATAAGTCTAGAGGCAATGGTAGCTTTAGAAGTAAGCTTTACGAATAGAGGTGTAAGGTACCGATTTATCGTACTTACCACTACACGACGAGATGCAAGCTGCACCATTGGTCGTAAGTACAATATCGCGATAGTTTACAACCTGGCGTAAGCCGCCTTATTTTATATCTTAAGACATGTCGTAACCTTACCACGACGTTGTACTTACGACCTTAATATAAGATCTAACTATAGACCCCACGACTAGTTGTAGGCTACACCATTATTATTTTGAATCGTAGGTACAACCTCGCAGTAGCTTACAACATGTCGTAAGCCTTCTTATAATAATACCTTAAGCCGAGCAGTAAGATTAGCTTACATCTTACAACTTACTAGTTTTAATACGATAAAGAAGGCATACGACTAGTCGTAAGCTACGTCAACATTGTATGTACTTACGACCCGTAATATAGATCTAACACAAAACAAAAAAAAGTTCCAAGGTAAAGTGAAAGCTAGTATGTATCATCTATAATAGACAATGCAGGGGAAAAGGCGGCTGATTGTGTGAAACAGGACTTATGGTCATACACAATAAAACATACAAGTTCGATAAATCAGCTTCCAACGAACTCGGCCTGAAAGGAATACGTAATTATTATAAAGCATAAGATCGCAAGGGGCTTTAGCATAGTTATTAATGAATTATTCATGACGTCACGGTGTTGCAAATGCGGCAAATGTGAGACGTGTGCAAAAATGCAAGTGATAATAATATCTTTGTAAATGTGAAAATTAGATCTATCTTAACAAACTTTCAAATTAAAAATGCGCTAATACTTTTTTGTTGTTTTGTGTTATTAGAAACTTATATCCATTATGAAGTAAGAACAACGAAATAAAACAAGTTATATTGATTGCATCTAAAGCAGCGAAAATGGCTTATGTAAAAAACGTAATAATAATTATAGTAACGACAATTTGTTTTTAAATCAGTGTAGATAAGCCATTTAAGCCATTTGAATCATATCGCAAATACATGTACCGGTACTACAAATAAAAATATCAGTTAGTATTATGACTATGCTTTTCCCCGCACTTCAACCTCTTTTATCGACTCTGCTCTCGTGTCAGAAAAGTGATCTATTATTTAAGATCAAACCAAAAGCGTTAAACAGAAATACAATGCTGTTAAACTTAGACCAGTTGTACTTTTTAAACCGCTATAACACTACATTATATGCGCGTTAAACACATAGAAAGCTTCCAACTTAGATCAGTTGTACTTTTTAAACCGCTACAATACTATAGGCCTACATGTACAACTTACACAGGAGCTTTTTTCATGTTGTACATTTTTCTTAATCCTAACGCTCACAAAAAACCCGACATACATCAATATTTAATAACAACCGTTTTAGGATTTAGCCCATTTTCTTTCGCGTACCTTAATGGAGCCACACATTGTACAGTAAGCGGATGACTGCATATACTCATTCTATTCTGGACATGAAACAATTCTATACGTATAAAAAAAAAAAAGAAAAGAGACAGAAAAATAGGAAAACCTGGTTGTTATAGTTAAGTCCGACGACCTCAAACGAACCCTCTCAGTTACAGAGTTCTCTTTGACTAAGAGGGACATGATTGTATTGGGCTTCAGTTTTACCTTAAGCTTTTGTTTGTTCGTTTGTTAGTTTGTGTTGGTTAGCTTCCAGCAGCATCACTGTATTATAGGCTACATTGTGGATGGGCCTCAAGACTAATGTCTGACTATTTTATCTACTGTCAGGCACTAGACAGTGCGGAAAAACCTGAGCTTCTGTCTCACCCGGTCACAAAATACTGACACCTACCCAACCAGTAGGGGACGAAATTAGAGAAATAAATTTTTGATCAATCGTGGGTGTCGAACCGAGATTCCCTCGATTGGAAGACCAACGCTCTACCACTTGAGCCAGCTGGCGCCCCAGTTTTAGACTTTCATCCCCTATAGAGAGAAACGTAAGTACTATATCCAAACGCAAATTGATTTTAAATTATTTGTAAGTTATATGATAGCTAGTTTGGGGAAGGAGGTCGGTGTGGGAGCTTGCATAAATGGCAACAATAATAATAATAATAATAATAATAATAATAATAATAATAATAATAATAATAATAATAATAATAATAATAATAATAATAATAAT
>RQTK01000313.1:49994-61530 GCA_003991915.1 Elysia chlorotica
AAGAAGAAGAAGAAGAAGAAGAAGAAGAAGAAGAAGAAGAAAAAGAAGAAGAAGAAGAAGAAGAAGCAACAAAAACAACAACAAAAACAGCAACAACAACAACAACAACAACAACAATAATAATAACTTCATAAAAATGGTAATGATAATAATAATCTCATAACAGCAAGAACGTTTTTCAGGCTTCGGTAGACATTTTTTTCAATATGGGCGACCGGGGGTTCGCCTTCGACGTGCCGAAAACCCAAAACGACAACAACAGCCTGGAGAACTATCACCTTGGCAACAAGAAAACCACTGGAAATGGCTCAGCAAGAGATGATGCTACTGACGATGGTAGTGATAAAACAGAAAAGGTACACACTATAATGAATGGTATGTCTATTTGGACTTTCTCGTTTGTTTGTTTTGTTTTGTTGCTTAACGCCCAACGTCAGATGATAGCACTGAAAAGGTTATATTGATGACGGGCCCGATCACTGATTGACAATTTAACGTATAACGACACACGAGACAGGGCGAGGGAGAACTATACTCCTGTTTCAGCTGGTCACATTAAACTCACACCGACCCAAACAGTAGGGGGGCGAAATTGGACAAATACGTCATCCATCGATAGTGGGACTAGAACCCTGGACTTTCCGGTATCAACACAGTTAACTATCAGAGTAGTAGTAGGTCTACGAGGAGACGTACGCTACTTCATGTTTGAGTATTCTTTTACATGTACAGGTGTGGGACTGCCCCTTCTAATCTATATTCACCTCTTTCCCTGAGTTACTAGCATCCTTTTGGTCCCTAGGTCTCTCTCTCTCGCTCTCTCTCTCTCTCTCTCTCGCTCTCGCTCTCTCTCTTGCTCTCTCTCTCCCTCTGTCTCTGTGTCTCTCTGTCTCTCTGTCTCTCTGTCTCTGTCTGTCTCTCTCTCTCTCTCTCTCTCTCTCCCTCTCTCTCTCCCTCAAACCTTTCAACAACAAATTAATACATATCTTCCCAACCGAAATCGCATTACTTTGTCAGACTAAAAGCTCTCACAAGGATTTTTCCACATTTATTTCATTTTCAACCCCCGTTGCTCTCAGTACTACTCTTCTGACGCTAAAAACTCTCTCTCTCTATGTTAAAGCCTGTATACTTATCGTCTTAGCTGTCTTATCAATTTTGTCTCGTAGAATTAGTACATGTAGCAGTAATAATGAAAGTAATTATTAGTAGTAGTAATAGTAGAAAAAATCCATTCCCATCAACAGAACCCAGGCGTCCTTGACCTAATTAAGAACTTTGGCGGCACGACCAGCATGCACGGACTGCCCCACGCCCTGGGGGACGGTACCATCTGGCGGAGATTGTTCTGGACAGCGCTGGTCATCGGGTTCGCGGTATGGGCCACCTATAACGTCATTGAGATCATCAAGGACTACCAGTCTAGGCCCGTGTTGACCACCGTGACGTCAGCGTTCCAAAGCAAGATGCCATTTCCAGCCGTAACGTTTTGTAACCTGAACAGAGTAAGGAAATCACAGGCGTCTCCGGAGCTGCTTGAAGACGTAGAGGCGAATCTGGTGGTGAGGTTTGGGTTTTACAAGTTGTAAAGTTTCAAATTGTTCCACGTTATTGTTGTAAGATAGCAGATATTATTCATTTTTAGTCATCTGGAATTTTTTTAGTACCGTAGGTATTTTCCACAGTGGTAGAGATAGGCTTTTAATGAAAATGGCCGAACAATGATTGTACTTTGTGGGATTAGAACCCTCGACTTATAGATGCAGCGGCACCAAATCGGCAAAGGAGCGTACATGTAGTGGTCTAGTGGTATAACCATGCTCGCTATAAGTGGCAAGGCGATCTGGTGCCACTGAATCTGTAAGTTGAGGCTTCTAATCTCACAAAAAGCAATTATTGTTCGGCCATTTTCAATAAAAGATTACCTCTACCACTGTGGAAAAATAACTAAAAAAAATTCCAGATCTACCCATAATTAATCCAGTGGTCTGCCTCTCCTAAAATCTCATTTTTAGTAAGTATCAAGTTGTAGTTGGTGGGATTTTATTTCTCTAAACTAAACAATGTAATTATAGTCTATATAGTGTTGGCGATTGCATATTAACGCTAAACAACAAATGAACAGATCTGTTGGTGTATGTGTGTGTGTGGGGGGGGGGGGTATTGTTATGCCAACTGTCGGTTCGAATCCCACGATCGGTCAAAAATTTATTTGTCTGATTTCTGCCCCTACTAGTACTAGTTTGATCAGAGTTAGTATATTGTGACTTGCTGAGACCGGAGCCCAGGCCGCCCACAATATAACATTTATACGGTTTTGTCTTGTGACAATATCTGAATTCAACTCAACTTAACCCATTGATCTTGTTAAGAGTGATGCAGTTTATGTAATTATTTTTTTACTGAGACCGACCAAAAAAGTAAGGGACGAAATGGGACAAGTCATGCATTATTTTTCTAACAATGTATTTAGAGACGACGTTATAGTTTTAGCTGTCATCATTTTTAAATTGCGCACACACACACACACACACACACACGCATATCTATAATTGATATGACCTTCTTTTACCTTCCTCAGTCTTAATGCCTACAAACAATCATTAATTGTTCTCTTTTACACATTAATTAAAGTGTATACCCCTTTACTCTTCATAAGTTCCATTCCCACTCCTTGTCCCAACTTTATAATGCCAAGTGCATTAGCAAGGCGTCCTAAAACAGAAGGCAAAGTCACCGAAATGAACAAAAATGTGCAAGCAAAAATAGTCAAAGTGAACTAGATTAAAAACATCTTTGCATCGCAATGCGCACATTTTCTTTCGAAACAGTCAAATCTAATCTTCGACCTATTATGAATTCAAAAAAAATTGTCAAAATAGTGCGCACACGGATATCATGATATCAATTATCATCATCAGCAGCAGCATCATCATCATCATCATCGTCATCATCATCATCATCATCATCATCATCATCATCATCATCATCATCATCATCATCATCATCATCATTATCATCATCATCATCATCATCATCATCATCACGCTGGCTTGTTGGCAGTGTCTGACTTCGCCTCCCGGAGAGAACATGTTTTTGTCACGTGCCAAAATATTTCAGTTTTCATTCTTTGCTAGTATGCAAAAGTCAGTTTGGTTTGACCTTAAGTTCTTTTAGAATGTCGCACACGGACAATAAGACAATTTGTATCGTTGCAGTGTAAGCTGGTCATGTGGGCTGAAAAATACTCTCTAAGTATCAATCTATACTATACTTATATGTTCAAAAATGATAAAAGTAAATCACTGTTACCTTCGGTAAACATAAATCGTTTTACTTCGTTCAATTCGTTGATGTGCGCTTCTATTTTTTTACCCCTGGTTATACGGGGATCCAAACAAAAGTATACATTTTCTAATTATCATTAACTCGCCACAATCACTCTTTGACCTTTTACTTTTTCCTTGTATGTATGTGAAGTGGGAAAGTAGATCTCATTTCATTTTTACATTTCAACCTTTCACTTTTTCCTTGTATACTTCCACTTCGAACTTTCACCTTGACTTTGCATGATTGACATTCAACAATTCACCTTGACTTTGCATGATTGCCCTTGAACAATTCACCTTGACCTTTGACCTTGTATAATCGACCTTTACCCCGCACAGCTTGGGGGCGTGGACTATGTGGAAAACACGCTAGACCAAGCAGTCCGCGCCACAAACCCCGGCGACCAAATGCGTCTCGGACACCAGCTGGACAACATGCTAGTCAGCTGCTACTTCGGACTGGTCAGTGGTCAGCTTTAACATTAGTTTGGTTGTGTTGGTCTCTTTACTCTCAGGCACTGTTTTGGTTGTGTTAGTTTCTTTACTTCCAGGCACTGGTTTGGTTGTGTTAGTCTCTTTGCTTTAACATTGGTTTGGTTGTGTTAGTCTCTTTGCTTTAAACCACTGGTTTGGTTGTGTTGGTGTATTTGCTTTAACACTGGTTTGGTTGTGTTAGTCTCTTTGCTTTAACATTGGTTTGGTTGTGTTAGTCTCTTTGCTTTAAACCACTGGTTTGGTTGTGTTAGTCTCTTTGCTTTAATAATGGTTTGGTTGTGTTGGTATCTTTACTTTAAACCACTGATTTGGTTGTGTTAGTCTCTGTGTATAGCTATGCTGTATTTTGGTGGGTGCTCAGCTAGGATGTACTGTGGAGAATGTTTAGCGTTAATATTGGTTTTGGTGTTTAGTCTGTAAACCTTTAGCGTCAACAGCTAGGCCTTATTTTGCTTTGTGCTCAGCTTTAACAAAGAGAGCCCATCACTTACTCCGACAAAGAAAAAATAATTAATATGCTGGAATGTCGTCGGACTTATTTTACCTTAAACACTAGAATACTTCATTAAATTGTCACAGATTAAGTAAAAGGGTGCATCGCAGTTTTTGTACTTTATATAAAAAAGCAACATTAATTTTATTCCAGTGTTAACAATCGGAAAAGCACTTTGTATTTCTACCGTCTTTCGTTGTTTTAACTAAATAGACGAATTTTAACGGACATTTCGATTTTTTCCTTCACCATCTAGGAAAAATGCTCATCGCAAAACTTCACTTACAATTTCAACTTGAAACAAGGAAACTGCTTCACCTTTGCCAGTGCAAACGACGAGGTCAGAACCAATTGGTGAGTGAAAGAAAGGCCACTAAAATACATTTAATGATTACATCTTGAGTTCATTGCTTAACGTCCAACGTCAGCACCATATCGGTTATATTGTGGACGGGCCCAAAGATATAACGTCTGACAAGTTTACGCAGTGCCACATACGAGGTATCGCGGCATACCTGGACTCATGTCTCAGCCGGTCACAACAGTGCTTGCCATGACTAAAAAACTAAGTTTCTCTGACCACAGAAAGAACACAGGCAGAGACTATTCTCTTACTTGGACCAAGGACCATGGCAGACTGCCGCTGGTGGCTGGGGCGGAGCTGTGGCTGGGGCGGGGCTGTGCCTGGTATGGGGTTTCGGTATAAAACCCCTTTTTATTTCTTTACGCAGTCAGAGGTCTTATAAAATAAAAGATGATTTTATACGAAGCCACAGTCCCATCGGCGGCAGTATGTCTCAGGCCTTAAGTGGTAAACGTGTGCCTCCTTCCACACAAACTCTCCAAAAAGGGATGTTGTTGGGTTTGAACCTGTATGACTATATGTGCTTCATTCGTAATACACAGTAGAAAACACTTATAAAACACTCCTCTAATTGAAAAGCCCATTAATTGATATTTATTTTAATTTGTTTTGTTTTGTTTTTTAAATAATAGTAAGACAAGACCTGTTTGGTTGTTATAAACATACACTATGTTCATGAATCCTTGGTCACAAAGTGACGCTTTCTCGGCTACACCCGCACTATCTTACTTGGGTCCAATAGCGACCACTGACCTAGTTCTGTATAATCTAAGTTAAAAGGTAAGGAATTGTATTTTTTTTAAACAGTAGCTCATTAAGACTCTACGCTAAGAAGGAAAAAAAAATAAAACCAAACCGTGTTTATTTTTACTATTTTATCATGCCGTTCCAGGACGACTGTGAAGCCAGGCCCCAAAAACGGGTTGAGACTGGACTTAAACATCGAGGCCAACGAGTACCTCTCCTCCAGCTCTGTAGGAGGCATCAAAGTCCTCATCCACGACAAACTGGAATACCCATTCCCTGAGGACGGGGGATTGATAGTAGGGCCTGGGTTCTATACCAGCATTGGTATCAGAAAAGTAAGTAACTTAACAGCCAGGAACATTGGTTTGATAGTAACCAGACGAACTGACCTAAATAGATGTCAACTTTTATGTACAGTATTCATTCCCATAGGGCGGGGGCTTGAACTCAACACTAGCTTTGGTATCAGAAAAGTAAGTTATTGCCAAGAACGTTTATTTGGGTTCAGATAGTAACCAGAATAACGGTTAAATTTTACCTAAAAAGCTAGAACCTGGATTGTCCATCCCCAGAGGATGGGGGATAGATAGTAGGGCCTGGATTCTATACCAGCATTGGGATCAGAAAAGTATGTAACTTAACTGCCAGGAACATTGGTTTGATAGAAACCAGACTAATTGACCTAAATAGATGTCAACTTTTATGTACAGTATTCATTCCCATAGGATGGGTACTTGGTTGTTGGACTTGAACTCAACACTAGCTTTGGTATCAGAAAAGTAAGTTATTGCCAGGAACGTTTATTTGTGTTCAGATAGTAACCAGAATAACCGTTAAATATGACCGAAATAAATGAAAACCTGGAGTACCCTTTCCCAGAAGACGGGTGATTGATAGCAGGGCCTGGATCCAACACCAGCATTGGGATTAGGAAAGTAAGTAACTGCTTAAGTTGATAGTAACCAGACTAACTGACCTAAATAGATGACAACCTGGAGTATAGCAGATTGTCGGACCTGAACTCAACACCTGCACTGGTGTACGATGAAAGAACATTAATTTGGGTTCAGATAGTAACCAGAATAACGGTTAAATTTTACCTAAAAAGCTAGAACCTGGAGTATCCATTTCCAGAGGACGGGGGATTGATAGTGGGGCCTGGGTTCTACACCAGCATTGGTATCAGAAAAGTAAGTAACTGCCAGGAAAATTAGTTTGATAGTAACCTGATTAACTGACCTAAATAGATGACGACCTGGAGTATAGCGGATCTGCCAAGAACATTAATTTGTGTTCAGATAGTACCGTAACCAGAATAACGGTTAAATCTGCCCTAAAAAATGAGAACCTTGAGTATCCATTCCCAGAGGACGGGGGATTGATAGTAGGGCCTGGATTCTATACCAGCATTGGCATCAGGAAAGTAAGTAACTGCCAAGATAGTAGCCAGACGAATACAGGCGATCTGTGATTTACTACTAGTCGTCTCAGACCACACAAAAATCAAAGCATAATAATACCCCCCTCCCCCCCACCCCCACCACCTCTATGATCGCCAGACGAACATCACCCGTCTCTCCCAACCTTACGGCGACTGCATCGAGAACGGGCTGGTCTCCTCCAAGAACCTGTTCAGCGACGAAGGGTACGGCTATTCCCGGAACGCCTGCCAGAAGTCCTGCTTCCAGGAGTACGTCTACCGGAACTGCTCGTGCTGCGAGTCGAGCTACCCGTGTGTGTCACACGCGCTTGTCAGAAGCACGGGCAAAGCGGCGCCCTCGACGGGGATTCCCTTCTGCAACATCAGCAGGTGGGTCGAGCTGGACTGCGTTGATAGGGCGCAGCTCAAGTTCCAGGAGAACCTTCTGGGCTGCGTGGACGCCTGCCCCGCCGCCTGCACCCAGTCCACGTTCGCCACGTCAATCTCCACGGGGATGTTCCCCATGGAGCTGTCCATCAACGCCACGGTGGAAAAGCTGAAGAGATCGGGCACGGTCGCCAACGTGACGGACTTTAACCAGTTCCTGAGACAGTCGTTCCTGCAGCTCGAGATTTTCTACGAGAGCTTCATCCTAGAGAAGGTCGACTCCGAGCCTGCCTACACCTGGAACAAACTGCTAGGAGACATTGGGGGCCAGGTGGGCCTGCTTCTGGGCTTCTCCATCCTCACGGCGGTTGAGTTGTTAGAGCTCCTGGTTGTGGACATTGGGGTGGGCTTGGGGTTCGCTTCTTTGTGTAGGGGGCGGAAAGGGAAGGCAGTGGCTCACGGCGGGGAATGAGGATTGTTAGAGGAATGAGGTTTATGAAGCGTTGGGAGTTATGAATGGTTTGATAAGTATTGCACTGTACTTTTTAATATAAAACAATTTTCATGCTAATAATACGTAGAAGTGTTTTTATATTTTCCCGATGAAAATGTACTAATGAGATAATAAATTTGTTTGAAAACACATTCTACATTTCTACGCACTTATCATAAACTACAGAAAGATGGTAAGAGAATTGTTCTCTGTTGCATTCGTAGCCATGTTGGAATTAAAGGAAGTGCAATGGCTGATGACCTCGCCAAAATCGGGTTCTAACTTAAACCTACTCGGGTGCAAATACCAGCATCAGATGCCAAGCCATTTATACACATGTTTATAAGAAAAAAATTGAAAAGCGCGATGGAAAAATATGACAACCAACAAACTACACTGTGTCCAACCACATTTAGATCACTGGGCAGGAATTTCTCAGGCTAGACGACGAGACCAGGTGGTACTCGATCGAGTCCGACTTGGACATTCTCATCTTACTCACGCCTTTCTTTTGAGTAGTGAAGAGCCTCCACTGTCTCATACCTGCAACTGTCAATTGTCCATAAGTCACATTCTGGTTGATTGTCCGGTTTTTCACCGGGAAAGAAATGTGTACCTGGCTTCCAAGCCTCTAGAGAGCATATTTACCTATGTTAGTCATCAGCGCCTACTTAGGTACCTGAAGGACATTGGTGTAAATAATAAAATTTAACTGTGATAATCCTACACATGGATCTACCGTATATACCCTTTAATTTTAACCAAAATTTTAACGCACAATTTTTATGCTTTTACTATTCAGAGAGATAAAAATTCACCATTGCTACCTGTATAATGCATTAACTGTCTTAGGACATCATGGGCACAATATAGCCGTTACCGTGCTGACGTGCCGTAAAAACAAACTCACTCACCCTGTGAATTTTTACCAACCATTTTTACGTATTTTTTAAATAGATGAGCATTTTCTTGGTCCACACTTTTCAATACTTGCAAATACATTGTTGTTGCTTTTTTATATATAATATTCGTATATGCCCGTCTTTGAAATAAAACGACATTGCACTGTTTTAATTGTAAAGTTGTTTCCTAATTAAAATGTAAAAAAAATTATTTTGTTCCTTCTTTTGTTGAACGTTGGGTTATTTGTCATTAATATTCTGTTGTTGTTCTTGTTGAATATTTTCTTCCGATACGAGAAAGTAAAATATCCGATAGATAGTGGCTTAAGGTAGGCGACGAGGGAAAGAAAGTGCAATGGAAAAGAGTGAAAGCGAGGACATACAGATGGGGAGAAAGAGGTGAAAGATAGATGAAAATAGTAAGGGAAAGACACATAGAGCGTTAGAGTGAAAAAGAGAGAGGGAGTGAGAGAGGGGAGAGAAGGAGATTGAAGCAAGGAAAAAAGTAACCTTCATAGACAACTAAACAGAAGCTAATATTTTAACCTTGATCTTCCTGTTCGTCGGTTGAAGCATCATCATCATCATCATCATCATCATCATCATCATCATCATCATCATCATCATCATCATCATCATCATCATCATTATTGCTTTTATTATTATTATTATTATTATTATTATTATTATTATTATTATTATTATTATTATTATTATTATTATTATTATTATTATTATTACTACTACTACTACTACTACTACTACTACTACTACTACTACTACTACTACTATTATATATTTCCATTTGAGTATGAAAGGGGACTAACCTTTTTTGTTCTGGTGAAATTTTAACTTCTTATTTATTTGTTTATCCCCCTTGACATTTTTTTTTCCTTTTAAGTTTCTGCCCAGATCCTCATTCGAAATTCTCAGTGTTGGCAGATATTCTAGCTTCCAAAACTGCCACCGGACATTTTATCTTGTGTCACACACAAAGACAAAGCAGGAATACCTGGCACTATGCATCATCGTTTCACACTGTACTGACACTTATCCAAACAGAAGGGAACGAGGCCTTTTTTCTTATATAATCTTAATCTTATACATATTACCCGATAAGTTTAGACCGACTAACCTAATTACAGATCAATCGCAATAAGTGATATCGGTAACATTGAGAAGAATTTATTATTACATTTACAGCCAGAATTTGTAATTGTATGTTTTGCTCAGCAAGGGTTTAGAGGTAAGCTTCGGGTGAAAATGACTGAAAAATGATTGTGCTTTTTCTGGGATTAGAACCCTCGACTTGTAGATGCATTGGCACCAATCCATCTTGTCACTTAAAGAAAATATGATTTTTTTATCACTACCGTATGTTTTATTACAGCAGAGCTTTCATTTTTGTTTTGTTTTTTGTTTTGTTTTTTGTTTTGGGTTGTTTTTTTTTTTAAGAGCAGCTCTTGAGGCAACATCTCAACTCTGTTGGTTAAGTCAAGACACACCAACACACACACACACACACAAATTTACAGCATACGTATTTATTGGTAGGACTATGTATGTGTATCTACGTGTAGAGGTGTGTTTGTATTGCAATGGTGTATCTGAAGTCTTTTTCTTTCGTTTATTGTTTCGTTTTATTTCGTTTCTATAAGATAACAATTTTTTCCATAGTACCCTCGTTGGCTTCTTTTCTCCCTTTTCTCTTTCTCCTCTCTCTCTATCTCTCTCTCTCTCTCTCTTTCTCTGTTTCTCTCTCTCTGTCTCTCTCTCTCCGAGACGGATTGTCTCTATATTTCTGTATCTTTCTCTCTATCCTCTTTCCATCTCTCTTTTTTCTCTCTCATTCTCTCTCTCTTTCTCTTTCTCTTTCTATCTATCTGTATATCTCTCTTTTTCCTTTCTTCATCTGCCTCTGTTTGTCTCTCTGCCTCTGTATGTATGTCTTTCTGTTTCTCTCTCTCTCTCCCTACCTCCCTCCCCCCCTCTCATCAGCCCTAAAAACCACTTCACCTTCTTCACTAAACAAAATCTAATACATACAATTGCTTAAACCACACCAAGATAAACTTCAAAGGTCAATCGCTTTTCGCTTTAGAATCCTTGTAATGCATAAAATATGCAGAGGGTGGAAAGGTCAATATTACAACTATGTCACTATTTTATCAAAAATGTAATCTTATTTATCCTGTTCTATAAATAGTCTTCGTGAAATGCCCTTATCATCTGTGTCAACAACTAGGCATGCATATGTGACATGATCGTTTGCATGTCGGTAAAGTGCAATGCATCTAGAAAATTCTTTAAAAAAAAAAACAACCTACGACCTTCAATCTCCCTTTATCTCTTCTTTTTCTCTATATCTATCTGTGTATCTCTCTCTCTCATCAGTGCATCTCTCTTTTTTCTTTCTTTCTCTGCCTCTGTCTGTCTGTCTGTCTGTCTGTCTGTGTTTGTCTGTATGTCTGTCTGACTACTGTCTCTCTCTGTCTGTTTGTCTGTCTGTCTCTCTCTCTCTCTCTCTCTCTCTCTCTCTCTCTCTCTCTCTCCCTCTCATCGGTGTATCTCTATTCTTCCTTTCTTTCTCCGCCTCTATCTGTTTGTCTGTCTGTCTCTCTGTCTTTGTCTCTCTCTCTGTCTGTCTGTCTGTCTCTCTCTCTTTGTCTCTCTCTCTCTTTCTCTCTCTCTCTCTGTTTCTCTCTCTCTTTCTCTCTCTCTCACACACACACTCTCACTCTCATCTGTGTATCTCTCTTTTTCCTTTCTTTCTATGCCTCTGTCTGTCTGTCTGGCTTTCTGTCTGCCTGTCTGCCTGTCTCTTTTTCTCTCTCTCTTTCTCTCTCTGTTTCTATCTCTCTCTCTCTCTGATTCTCTCTTTCTTTCTCTCTCCCTCTCTCTCTCTC
>RQTK01000313.1:64572-80659 GCA_003991915.1 Elysia chlorotica
CAGACAGACAGACAGACAGACAGACAGACAGACAGACAGGCAGACAGACAGACAGACAATCAGACGTACAGACAGACAGACACACACTCACAGACATATATCTAAAAGCCTGCTTAAGCATTTATTCAACAAGTCAGCGTGACCTTTGGTTTTTATCATTGCGAGAGTTAAGTCAGCTGTTTAAGCTGTGACCGATATAATTTTATTATGTATAATTATATATACCTTTTTGCTGCGGTACAGTGAACAAGATTAGTGCTGCGTTCTGAGGTCAAATAACACTGCATGCAGAACAGGGCATCAGCGATGTAGAGATAACGATGTGTGGAAGAACAGAGAGAGTGGGAGAGAGAGAGAGAGATGGAGGGAGGGAAGGAGAGTGTGTGTGTATGTATGTGTGTGTGGTAGAAGAGGGAGAGACAAAGAGAGATTATATGTATGAATGTGTGTGAGAGAGGAAGAGACTGAAAGAGATACAGAGACAGATAGACAGACAGAAAGACAGACATGGTATGATACAGAGAAATACAGGCAGACATAGATTTAGACGGAGCCAGACAAATAGACAAACAGCAAGACAGACAGATAGATAGACCGACAACTAAATAGACAAACATTCAGACATGTGTAGGAAATTTACAGACATACAAAACGAAGAATAAATTCCGCATCACATAGAAATGGAGGTGAAGTAAATCGGGCAGTAGCAGGTACTGTGTTACTGTAGGGAAACACACAGGAATCCTACACGTGAGCACCACCACTCTTCTTTCTCGTGTGTGTTATGAAAGAAGATTTAAGATTATAGGTTGTTTTTTTTTGTTTTTTTTAGTGTGAGAGGGATGTCAGAAGACAGAGGGAGAGAATGAGACAGAGACAAACGCACAAACAGAGAGAGAACGAAACAGAGGACCAGGAAGACAGATAGACATAGAGAGGGGCAGAGTCAGAATGAGAAATGGAGAGAGATGGAGAGAGAGAGAGAAGACAGACAGACAGGTAGACAGACATACACAGTATGATACAGAGATATACAGTTAGACATAGGTTTAGACGGAGACAGACAAATAGAAAAATATATAACTAGACAGACATCCAGACATGTGTAGGAAATTTACAGACATACACACAAAGAATAAATTCCGCATCATAAAAATAAGAGAAAAAAATAAGAGAGATGAAGTAAATAAGGCAGTAGCAGGCACTGTGTTACCGTTGTGAAAAACACAGGAAGCTACACGTGAGCACCACCACTCTCCTTTCTCTTGTGTGTTATGAAATAAAGATTATGGTTGGTTGTTGTTGTTGTTGTTGGTGGTGGTGGTGGTGGTGGTGGTGGTGGTGGTGGTGGTGGTGGTGGTAGTGTTGTTGTTGTTGTTGGTGGTGGTGTTTCGTTGTTGTTGTTTTTTTTTTATTTTTAAATGTAGCATTTTACAAACCCCAGCAGACTCGCGGTATAGATACCCAGACAGACAGACAGACAGACAGATAGACAGACAGAAAGGTAGACAACCAGACAGACAAAGATTAAATTGATCTAGGTGAAGAAAATCAAACTGTGTGGTATCAGACACTGTGACGTCCATGTAAAACACACGAAAAGTCGGAATGTCTACAGGTAGTTACACAGAAACATCCTCTATCTTATCTCGAACGTTACGAAATGAAGATTATACTGTTAGAATTATTTTATCAGTCGCAACATTTTGAAAGTGTCATGCATAATCGCTGGATAGGAGACCTTAAAGCAAGAGAGAGAGAGAGAGAGAGAGAGAGAGAGAGAGAGAGAGAGAAACACACAAACAGAAAGACACAGAGGGCCAGACAGACAGAGACAGAGAGAGGCAAAGATAGAGGGAGGGACAGAGAGAGAGAAGGAGAGAGAGAGAGAGAGAGAGAGAGAGAGAGAGAGAAATACATTATAAAGTGGTTGATACAGAGAGAGAGGGGCAAAGAAATAGAGAGAAAGAGAGAGAAACAGATAGAGTGGTTGAGACAGAAATAGAGAGATGGAGAGAGGAAGCGATAAGACAAACCGGCAGACAGATAGACAGACAGACAAAGCTTAAATTCCGTAATACAGAGTTATCTAGGTGAAGGAAATCAAACAGTATAGTAGCAGACACTGTGACGTCATGTAAAACACACGGCCGGAAAGTCGGAATGTGTACAGGTAGGTTACGCAGAAACACTACTTATCTTATCTGGCACGTTACGAAATGAAGAATTTGCTTTATTATCTCTTTTTATCAGTCGCAACATTTTTGAACACACGCAGATCTCGTTGTATAGGATCGAACAGGAGTGTGATAGAAACAGATAGAGAGAGAGACAGAGAAAGAGAGACAGACAGACAGAGACAGAGAGAGAGAAAAAGAAAGAGTCAGACAGACAGAGAGAGAGATAGAAACAGAGAGAGACATAGAAAGATAGAAAGATAGAGAATAAGAGTGAGATAGAGACAGACAAAGAGAGAGAAAGAAAGAGAGATAGAAACAGATAGAGAGAGAGACAGAGAAAGAGAGACAGACAGACAGAGACAGAGAGAGAGAAAAAGAAAGAGTCAGACAGACAGAGAGAGAGATAGAAACAGAGAGAGACAGAGAAAGAGAGAGAGAGAGACAGAGAGAGACAGACAGACAGACAGACAGACATACTAGCAAGTGTTACAAAACTGGAATTTGTCGCACCCGCGTAGACATTTTTAATTAGGAATTGTATGCGTTTTGTTAGGGGATTTTTCTTGTGAGCTGCATTAAACAAACACAAAGACGCACATAATTAAAATTACTGTCTTGTGGGTATTACGAACAAAAGCATTCTTTACATTATGCGATATTGGTGCTGATCATAGACATAGTTATATAAATCTATGGTGCTGATTTGTTAAAACTAATTGAAGATAATTAAGATCCAGTTTTTAAAAGGTAATGTAAATGGTATGTTAATAGTCTGATTAAGGGTAATTCCATTGCAAAAGGCATTGATAACTGAGCTTGTGGAGTTTAGAAGAATACTATTCACGCACACACAAAAAGAAAGACAAAAGGAAAACATTAATTAATTATCGAATACAATAGTAGTAGAATAAACAGCAAGACATTTTGTCGTTGTTAAATTGTTACTATTTCATTAATTTTGGCTGCAGTTGTTACTATTTTATTAATTTTGGCTGTAGTTGTTGTTGTTGTATCTTCTTCTTCTTCTTCTTCTTCTTCTTCTTCTTCTTCTTCTTCTTCTTCTTCTTCTTCTTCTTCTTCTTCTTCTTCTTCTTCTTCTTCTTCTTCTTCTTTTTTGTTGTTGTTGTCGTCGTTGTTGATGCAATTAATGTTGCTATTCTTGCTGCTGTTTTTGTTTTGTTTTGATTTTGTTTTTTGCTGTTGGTGCTGCTGATTTTGATGTTTCTTTCGTTGTTGATGGTGATTTTGCTATTTTATCTTGCTGTTAATTGCTGCTATCGATTTGTTGTTGTTGTTGATCCTGCCAACATATTAAAATTGGAATTCGAAGTTTAAGTCATCCTGGAAAGGGTCAGAGTGCTTCTCAGGTGTTTGGAATTTTGATTGGAAGTCATAATTGTAAACAAGGTAGGGCCAGGTGTTTCAACAACAACAAAATAGTTCAAAGAGGTTAATTAACAAGACAGGAAGAAGAGAAAGTAAGAGAGGTTTAGAGACAGAGAGAGAGGAAGGAAGAGAGAGAGAGAGAAAGAGAGAGAGATTTGGAGAAAGCGATATTAAGAGAGGAGGATAGATAGAGATTTGGGGGGGGGGGGGTGGGGTAACAAAAGCAAGGGGGGAAAGAGGGGTAGTTTGGGGGGGGGGGGGGTAGATATACAAGGAGAGACAGAGAAAGATATAGAGAGAACGTACTAATTGGGCCAGGCTATTATAGAAGTACATCTTAAACAAATAAAATCATCCTTAGATAAAAACTAGAAGGGAAAAAACCAGGAATAAACAAACCCTGAAAAAATACTCCAATGAAGAGCAACATACAATCCTTACAATCCCATACGTGTTTATATTTTTCTGAAAGAATTTGTTTTCAACTCTAACGTTGTAAATTAGATCTATAGACTTCTTTCGTTTCTGATAATAATGAGAAAACGCGTAAGTGTGTCAGTAGGTCGGTCAATATTATGGTTTCCTAAAAATAAACAGCTACGTGACTGTAGTCACAACTGACAAGTCTGAGTAGGAATGTAGATTCGCCATGAGTTGTAGAACGGACTTAGAAGGCATTAATTTGGTCAGGGGGGGCGTGGTAGCCCTGGGGTAGAACATCGATGCAGGAGGTCCGTGGTTCGAGCCCTGGCGATTTCTACCCTTGCTGGTTGGGTCGGTGTCAGTTTAATTTGACTGGCTGAGACATAAGCCATGGTATCCTCGCCCTGTCTCGTGTGTGGCTGCACATAGAACTGTCAGACGTCAGTCTTGTGGCCCGTCCGCAATATAGCCTATGTAGTGATAACTTTGGACGATAAACCAACTTAACCACAATAAACCCGAAAATTTTTAATAAGATCACTGTTAACCAAATATCATTTGTGGAACTAGTTCCAGTGTTAAAACGTTGGTCTCCAGATCGGATGGTCTGCGGTTCGATCCTACTGTCGGTCAAAAAGTTACCTGTCCGATTTCGTCTCCTATTGGTTGCATCGGTGTCATATAAAAATTAATGTGACCGGCTGAGACAGCAGTCCAGATCACCCCTCCCTGTCTCGTATGTGACAGCACGTACAGTTGTCAGACGTTAGTCTTGGAACCCGTCTACAATATAGCCTATAATAGTGGTGATGTTATACTTATAGTACCCGGTAGGCCTACTGGTGTTAACCGCTAAGCAACCAACTTAACCCTCTCTACAAAAAAAAACAACAACAACAACGGAATGGTCATCACTGTAATGTATAGATCTAGATCTTGGCCAACGCCAACCACAGGTTAGTCATATCTATCAAATAAACATTAACCCCCTCCCCTCCATCCCATCTCCACCTTCCCCCAGTCCCGCGAGCAAAGCGTCAGTCCTTGATAGGTCAAGCTATGGTCATTCGTTCGGAAAAACTTGGTCAATGTTTGCACTTTTGTAGCGAAACAAGAGAAGGCTTGTGGTTAGCATTATGAAGGCGACCTTGCCAAGACGAAAATCGAGATAAATACCATTGTGGTGACAATAGAGATTTACTTAACGCGTGGAGAGGCTGGTTTCACAACACGGCCATACCTAGATCTAAGTTTCACAACACAAATTGATTAATTGGCCTACATCTAGATCTAGATCTAGGTTTCACTTCACAAGACAACTATATCTAGGTTCTAGCTAGTTTTCACAACGCAACTACAGCTACATCTAGATTTAGTTTTTACAACCCTACTACAATAGACTAGGTTACTTGTTATGATTACCAATAATATTATTTCCCGAATGAAAGGATGGACTGTATTGTCTTTTAACTCAGTATCCTGTGGCAGAAAATGTTACCATGCTCTCGTTTTATAATGAATTTTATCTAATTTGAAAGATTTCTTACGTGTAAGATTTTTATGGGAAGCAGAAACGAAACTAAAGAGCTTTAGAAAAACAAAACAAAAAATAGGCACTGGAAATCTATTAGACAAAAAGTGAATAAATTAATGTGGTTCCATTAGACATTGTTTAAGCTGTGTTTTAAAGAGGAGGGAATGTATGGAGAGAAAGGTGGGGTGAGAGAGGGGAGGGGGGAGGGGGGAAGAGAAATAGATATGCAAAAGACGAGACAAAACAAACAAAGAGAGATATGCTAATAACAAGACAAATAAGAGAGACAGACAGAGAGAGAGAGAGAGAGAGAGAGAGAGAGAAAGAGGGGAGAGGAGAGAGAGAGAGCTAGAGAAAACAACGACGAGAAAAAAAGAGGCGAAATAGAGAGGGAGAAAAAGAAATACGAAGAGAGATATAAAGATACAGTGAAAGAAAAAGAGAAAGAATGATAGATAGAAAATAAAGATGAAGAAGAAGAAGAAGAAGAAGAAGAAGAAGAAGAAGAAGAAGAAGAAGAAGAAGAAGAAGAAGAAGAAGAAGAAGAAGAACAGCAACAACAACAACAACAACAACAACAACAACAACAACAACAACAACAACAACAAGAAATTACATGTCTCATGTTACTCCCTGTACTCCATCCATCTATGTTGAACTTTTAGACGTAGACATTATAAACAGACGAGTAAGCAAGAATGTAAAATAATAGTGTGGAGTTCTCGACGCGTGAAAGTCTGTCAGGCTTACGAGAGCCTGCCGACCAAAACAAACCTGACCTTTAGATGATCCCTTCAAGGTCACTTAGGGTTGGAAAAAAATAACTTCTCCGACTAGAGAGTGCGCCGGATGATGGACACAATCATGTGAGAGTAGTAAACAAAGCTTGTGTTGTAGTGTCACGTGTTGTTGTTTTTTCCTCTATATGTCTATATGTTTATCTATTTCCTTGTCGCTACCTCTGATAGTCAGTCTTTCTATTCTACCACTCTCGCTGTATCTCTTTTATATCTCTGTCTCCGTGCCTCTCTGTCTCCCTCTCTCTTTCTATATCTCTGTTTCTCTGCCTCTCTGTCTCTCTCTCTCTCTCTCTCCCTCTCTCTCTCTCTCTCTCTGTCTCTCTCTCTCTCTCTCTCTCTCTCTCTCTCTCTCTCTCTCTCTCTCTCTCTCTCTCTCTCTTCTCTCTTTTATCTTTCTGTTTGTCTGTCTGTCTGTCTCTCTCACCCCCTTCTCTCCGTCTTCTCTCTCTATCTTTCTCTCTGTATTTTTCTTACCATAACCTATATATCTATCTACTTATCTGCGTATCTCTATCTGTCTCTCCTTAATGCTCACCGTCTATCTATCTATCTATCTATCTATCTATCTATCTATCTATCTATCTATCTATCTATCTATCTATCTATCTATCTATCTATCTATCTATCTATCTATCTATCTATCTATCTATCTATCTATCTATCTATCTATCTATCTATCTATCTATCTATCTACATGTATCTAATACATGGAGAACCCAGTATAGTACTTCAAATGACTATCCCCGCGTGCTTGTGAAATAATTTCATAATTTTGTTTAGACATAAACATCATTACCGATAGCAAAATCAGCATCATCATCATCTTGAACAGCAACAACAAAAACAACAACAACAAAACCGAACTTTCAAACTCTAATGCACCGGTACTTGTCGCAATAAGTGTTATTTTCAAGTTCATAAACATCTAAACATCTAAGCCTATAGTCCGCCTGTCCCCAATTTCCCATTAATTATATAAATGAAAATTACATGGAATGTACCTATCTGGGTAGAGTTTATGCGAACCCGCTTTTAATGTATAGATCTATATAGACAATATCCCGTTGTAACCAGTTTTAAAATGAACTGATACGGACTAAACTAAACTTGATCGAGATTCTGCGAACGCGTTTTAAACTTATAATGTATAATGCTATAATCTTTTTGTTATCTACTTTACAATACAATACATACAAGTACAATGTACATGTATTCATATAAACGAGATTAGTAAAAACGTGCAGAGAATAACAAAACATAATACATTTGGCCCGGTTGTGAACTCTTCAAGGCCACAGAGGAAAACAGGTTTGGTCTAGATCTAGGCCGACCGAGTGTTAGCGGCGATCTATCCTAGGCCTAGCTGGCGAAGGAGACTAGACTAGACTAGCAGTTTGATTATTGGTTGACCCGTGTTGGGTTGGGGGGTTGGGTTGGTTTTAACGTCCAACAGCAGCACTAGATAGGCTATTTTGTGGGCGGGCCCCAAAACTGACGTCTGAAATTTTATGCGCTGCCACACACGAGACAGGGCGGGGATACCATGACTCCTCTCTCGGTCGGTCACATTATACTGACACCGACCCGACCAGTAGGGAACGCAACAGCCAGGATTCGAACCACAAAGGAAAACAGGTTTGGTCTAGATCTAGGCCGACTGAGTGGTTCCGGCGATCTAGCGGGCATATGAGACTAGACTAACAGCTTGATACTTGCATTACTTGGTTGACCCTGGGTTGTTGTATTGTCTTGCTTGTTGTCCACTACAATGGTCCACTCGAACTAAGTTCGCTAGCTGTGGGCCTGGGACGAGAGAAGAGATGCATACTCAACTTGGCTACTTTAATTTGCTTTTTTTTTTTAAAATAGGGAAGCTGCGTTGAGTTGAGTTGAGTTAGTTTAACGTCCAACATCAGCACTATATAGGCTGTATTGTGGACGGGCCCCAAAACTGACGTCTGACAATATTGTGTGCTACCTTACACGAGACAGGGCGGGGATACCGTGACCCCTGTCTCAGCCGGTCACATTATACTGACACCGATCCAACCAGTAGGGAACGCAACAGCCAGGATTCGAACTCGGGACCTTTTGCGTCGGAAGCCGATATTCTACCCCATGGCCAACGCGCCCTCCTCAGTTTCACCGAAGTGTAATCTACAATTTCGCAATAATATTGTTGGTTGACAGGTTAATTATATTAATGTCCCAAGTTATGAAAATTGTTAGTGCTGCCACACACGAAACAGGGCGGGGAGACCTTGTCTAATGTAACTACCTGTCACATTAAACTGAAACTGATCCAACCAGTAGGAAAAGAAATCGGACAAGTTTTGACCGATCGTGTGGTTCGAAGCGCGGATATTCAAATCTGGAAACCAGCGCTCTACCACTTGAGCCAGTAGAGAAAGAGAGAGAGAGAGAGAGAGAATGAGAGAGAGAGAGATGGAGGCAGAGGGAAAGGGAGAGAGAGAGATGCCGATTCGACAGAGAGAGAGAAGTGGAGAGGGAGATCGCCCTTCTAGTCGACAGAGCGACCAGGTCGATTATTATGTCCAGTTGAGTGTCCATTGTTGTGTCCACTGTCCACTGCCCACTCCTCCCACTGGAACCAAGCTAGGCATAACTGTTGGTTTGGGAAGGGGCAGGTTAGCTGTCAAACCAGCCAGGTCTTTAAAGTGTACAATTTTGGCTATAATATTTAGGGTGTTTGTAATATAAAAGGATACGCTTTTTTGGAAGAGTAAAATTGACATTACCTTGGGGTTGGAGAGAGAGTGTGTGTGTGTGTGTGTGTGGTGTGTGTGTGTGAAAGAGGGAAAGGTAGAGAGAGAGAAAGAGAGAGAGAGAGGGAGAGAGAGAGAGAGATGCCGACCCGATCTCTCATTGAAGTGTAATGTACAGATGTTTTTCAAAAACAAATCTGATTGGTTGATTAGTTAGTATAAATCTTTAAGTACTGTATGGCGTACTGTTGCTAAGAAAATAATTTAATTAATACATGGTTATCCTACATGCCACCACTCAGAGTCACTAATTAAGCTTTTGCCTGAGCCAGCTACATTATAAAATAGGCTACCGACACGTATTCAACCAATTAGCGTCAAAATCCGATTTAAAAAAAAAATGTCATTATCTTGATTGTGGGTTTTGAAACTTGTTATCTCTCAGTTGGATCCAAAAGTTCTACCAAAACAAAAAACAAATTTGTGCCAGATCATCATTCTGACAAAATAAACAAATTTTAAAATATTAACCGTGCGGTTTTTTTTTGTTTTTTTTGTTTTGTTTTTTTTGTGTTTTTTTTTGGCGTTACATTGCAATTTCCTGTCTCGGGGGGGGGGGGGGGGGGGGGTTTCCGCTCCGCTGTGTGGGGGGGGGGGGGGGGGGGGGGGGTTATTCCAGGGGTAGAACTAGCTAACTTAATTCGAGTGGACCATTGGAGTGGACAACAAGCAAGACAGTACAGCAACACGGGTCAACCTGGGTGGTCCAGGGGTAGAACATGGGCTTCCGACGCAAAAGGTCCCGAGTTCGAATCCTAGCTGTTGCGTTCCCTACTGGTTGGGTCTGTGTCAGTATAATGTGAGCACATAAAATTGTTAGACGTCCGTCTTGGGGCCCGTTAACAATATAGCCTATATATAGTGCTGCTGTTGGACGTTAAACCAACCCAACCAACCAACCTGACTTGAGATAAGGCGCAAAGGGAGATTGGAAGCGCAGCTGGGTTAACTAATACAGTACTACATATACATGGCATCGGGTCTTGGTCTCAGCTTTGTTAACTAATACAGTAGGCCTACTACACGTACATAGTATCAGGTCAAGGTCACTCTGACTGACCGAGATTAGTCACTAAGATGATAGTAGACATTGGAGTTCAGTTGAGTCAAGTTGTTTGTATTCATATCGGCCAACGACAGCACTATATATTTATAATTGGGATCAATAAATCGACCTGTATTCCTGTATGCTATATTGTGGAAGGGTCCCAATACTGAGGTCTCACGATTTTATGTGCTGTCAGACACGAGACAGGGCGGGGATATGATGATTCCTGTCTCAGCCGGTCACATTATACTGACACCGACCCAACCAGTTCATGCGATAAAATTGGACAAATTAATATATCTGCCGATCGATCGATTCGAACGCTGTTTACGTAAAATCCAACGTCGGCACTATAATATTATGCTATATTGTGGAAGGGTACCAAGTCTGAGGTCTTATAATTTTACGTGCTGCCACACACGAGACAGGGCGGGGATACATGTACCATGACTCCTGTCTCAGCCGGTCACATTATACCAAATATTTCTATTATTAGAAATCTATGCATTATACTGACACCGACCCAACCAGTTACAGGGGACGAATATCGGACTCGAAAAATAAATCTGCCGATCATGGGATTCAAACGTTGTTTGCGTAACATCCAACGACAGCACTATATATTTATACTATATTGCGGAAGGATCTCAAGACTAAGGTCTTACAATTTTACGTGCTGCCACGCAGAGATCAAGACAGAGCAAAGATGTCTAAGGCTATCACGTTATACTGACACAGACCCAACCAATAAGGCGTAATACAGGACAAATACATTTTGAAGAATCATGGGTTTCGAACTAGGCACCTTCTGCACCAAGTTCACTAGGGGTTGCAAAAAAAGGCAGCTCTCAATTGATATTGCTTTGAACTGTATAGTAATTGATCCGCGGTTCGAATCCATCGACTTGGACTCCAGCATCACTGAACAGATAGTCAGTCCCAAGTAATTTTTATTATGATCTCTTTAGCCGTACTAGTAACTAGACTTCGCTTAGAAGCCGACCGAAACAAAAGCGGTCTAAAAGATGTTTTAGTTATTGTTGGGGCTGTTCTAAAAAAAATTTTTCGAATCACCTTTAGTTCCCTCGGGATATGCTCCGTGTTAATTTTTAATTAGAAGAGGGTTATTTTGGGACGCAACCTTTATGGAAGATTGAACAAGCGTCACTGTTTTTTATAGGCCTATGCAGACTGCGTTTAGCCTCTCTCTCTCTCTCTCTCTCTCTCTCTCTCTCTCTATCTCTCTCTTTCTCATCTCCAACCTACTCATATCATTTCCTCTAACTACAATTATTGTTCCTAACCCACCTGCTCTTTGAAAATTCTAAAATAAATTTAAAATATGCACGGTAAGATGAATGTTACTGAACCATAATGATTGGCCCAGGCGAAGCTTTAAGGTTCCAATAGATTAGAATAAAGAGGAGGGGCGCAGTTGTAAATTATAATAGGCGGCGCACACAAACACTTTGTTTACGTTTCGCTTACGTCATCTCAAAGGTGATGATCGTGTCAAAGTGCACTTTGCGTGTGATAGAGAGAGAGAGAGAGAGGGAGAGAGAGAGAGAGAGGGAGAGAAAGATAGAGAGAGAAAGAGAGAGAGAAAGAGAGAGATAGACAGAGAGAGAGACAGAGAGACGGAGAAAGACGGAGAGAGAGAGAGAAAGAGAGAGATAGAAAGAGAGAGAAAGAGATAGATAGATAGAGAAAGAGAGGAAGAGAGAGAGAGAGAGAGAGAGAGAGGCAGAGAGACGGAGAAAGACGGAGCGAGAGAGAGAGAGAGAGTGAGAGATATAGCGTTCTCTAAGTCGGGCATGAACATGTTGTGTTTATCGATTTGTTGACGCATAGATCATTCTAAGTCCTTGCATGCACTCTTTGTTCATTCCATGTATACCTACAGTATATAGAAGAGATCTCCTGAAGGCTAGACAATACAAGTGTATTATATTAGCAGAGGGAATTAAGTACATAAGTGAGTCAATCGGGGTGAATCTAGTGGAGTAGAGTTAAGTTGGTTTAACATCCAACGTCAGCATTATAAAAGCTAACACACGAGACAGGGCGGGGATACCATGACTCCTGTCTCAGCCGGTCACATTAAACTGACACCGACCCAACCAGTGGAGCGCAATCGCCAGGAATCGAACCTAGACCTTTTGCGTCGGAAGCCAATGTTCTGCCCCAGGACCACAGCTCTAACTCAAAACTTATATTCGCGATTTATGCCTGATTTACCCTGGTTGCCTCACATATAGGCATAATGTTGGACGGTCCCAGTTGTAACGTTTAACAATTCTATGTGCTAGGACACGCGAAACATTGCGGCAAGGGGGCGCCTCTCTCTCTCTCTCTTTGTGTATGAGAATGCATAATTGTACTTCACTTAAAGGGGTTGAAAAGGTTCATTTTGTATCATTCATAGAGGAAGAGCTAATTTTTTTATCTGGAAATTTGAAAAAAAAAAAATAATTAAAGGTCAATAGAGGGTAGATTTTCTGGGACTCTGACTCAGAACTATATCAGTGACTAATTAACCCTGGTTGCATGGTATATACGTGTAGTAAGAAACAGCCTGTACTATAAAACTAACTTTAAAAAGAAGAAGAAAAAAAACACCACCGTTATCATTAGTCAGACGAAGTGGTAGTATGAAGAAGAAGGGAGTAAATTTTAGCGCCCCAATTATCATGATTGTATTAAGATAATGAGATGTCTTGGTCGGGCGTGTAAATCTTTTTTTTTTTTTACCTTATTCATATTCCCTGTATTTATAATTTATAATAACCCTCGACAAGGTATAATACCGGAGTTACGATACCCCCCCCTCGCACTGTCTCTGTGTGGTAGCACGTAAACTTGTCAGACGTTAGTCTTGGGACTCGTCCACAATATAGCCTATGTATTGATAAAGTTGGACGTTAAACCACCAACAACAAAGTTTTGCTGGTGACTTTGAGTTGGTTGTAAAGAAATCAACTCGTTCACTCACTCATTCATTTGTCAAAGACCAGCATTAATTACCCCATAAACTTCGATAATTACCGTTAAAATAAAACATACCGCTCAACAGCTGTACCGGTAATAAAGATTGGCGAGTTGTAAACAAACAACAAAAGTCGGCCATGTTGTCCTCAAAACACCACATCCAATGCGCCTGCGTAATTCTTGGCTGGCGTAATGGCGTTAAAAATAGGTCAACCGCAGAGAGAACAACAGCTTGTTTGCCTTTAGCAATAATTTTTGAGAGAGAAGAAAGCAAAAGTACATCGAGTCTAGATCTAGCTCTGAGGACTAATTTGAGTACATGCTATCCGTGAATGAGTGAAAGAAAAGTAAGTTAAACGCTAAACTAGAACCGAATATGAGTGTACCTGTTACTGAAATCAAAATAGTTGATGTAGTTTATAATGCGAACGTGCGGGAGTAACATTGTAAGGTTAAGAGTAAAATTTGTTCGTTGTTGGGTGAGGAAGAAATATGATAAAGCAATACAGAATTGAGAAAAATAGGTTGCTGACGGTATTTGCAATGCTCTTTTTAAACAATTTACAAGAGGAAAAGAGAAAAGGAAGAGAGAGTGGCAAGGGGAAGGGAGAGAATAAGTGGGACAGAGAGAGAACCGAAAGAGAGAAAGAGAGAGAGAGAGAGAGAGAGAGAGAATTAGGTTAATGGTGGTAATCACATGCACAGTGCTCGTTTTAAACAAGAAATTTACACAAGAAAATGAGAAAAAGAAGAAAAAGAGAGGGGATGGGGGATACAAGGAGAAAGTGGTACAAAGAGATAGAGAGAGAAAATGGATATGCAGAGAGACAGATCCGAATCATCTTGGTTATAATATGAACAATTTGGATATTTAGAAATGTCCAAAAGACAGTAACCTATGACATAAATTAATCATGTAAAACCAATTTCAAAGACAGGTTTATACACCCATTGCTCCGAAAACTGACCTTTGCTTAAACACGATCACTTAAATCCCGCCCACTCTCTAACCAAAGATAAGAGACGCTTTCTCGTCTCACTATAGATCTAGGGTCGTAAGTGCAAAGTTATGGTAAGTACAAGCTTGCGACTTGTCTTAATATAAAGAATATAAAGATCTACGAGAAGTCGTACGCTCTTGTGATGTTGTACTTACGGCCACTACACTCTGTTTGTTGACGGACATTGCTCTTTGCAAATCTCGGTCAACCTGAAAGTGGACACATTAGCCCAGTCAGCAAAACATGCTAGCTGCCCAACATACTGCCCAAAAACGTGGCTTTCTAAGTGTCCTATATAATAGCAAAGCAGGGGTACGCGTTCATACGAACAGGTTGGTTGGTTGGTTGGTTGGGTTTTTAACGTCCAACATCAGCAACAGGTTGAATACAATGGAATAGTATATAAGGCAATTCTTTTTAAAAGAGGAACTTTTGATTTTAATAAGCCCAATATTATTTAAATTGTAAACTCCCAATTTTGGAGGTGACATGGTAGGGGTAAAGTTTGTGTTAAATACGTGTGACTGGTCCGGCAAATTGATCGCAAATGGTCAAGCTGCCTTAAAAGGTAGAGCGCTGGACTTCTATTAAGGAGGTAACCGGTTTGAAACCACTACTAGCGGTCAAAATATTAATTTCTCTGTCGGATTTCGCCCCTACTGGTCGAGTCATTTCTACACTCCTCTCTCTTTCTCTCTTTCTCTCTCTCTCTTTCTTTCTTTCTTTCTCTCTCTCTCCTCTCCCTCTCTTTCTCTCTCTCTCTCTCTCTCTCTTTCTCTCTCTCTCTCTCTCTCTCTCTCTCTCTCGCTCTCTTTTTTTTCCACCCCCAGTCTAGAACGCTGATCACTAAACTAAATGTTGAGGGATTTACAGTGGACATTAATATTTTTATTAAACGTGTTTTTGTTTTGGTTATGATCCAATCACGAGTTCCAAACAGGTCTTTGACCGCTAGGATTCTCGACATTTGATACTTTGCGATCCAAATGGAGATAATGGATTACATAATCAAACCTATTTAGGCGCAGGTTGTTTTTTTTCTTTCCCTGATCGCTTAGACCAGAACCAAACAGACGCGGGTGGCTGGGGTGGGTCTGCGGCTTCCGTATGAAGTGAATTGAGTGAATTGAGTGGGTTTAACGTCCAACATCAGCACTATATAGGCTACATTGTGGACGGGCCCCAAGACTTACGCCTGACTATTGTATGTGCTGCCGACTGGCGGGGACTGACTATTGTATGTGCTGCCACACACGAGACAGGGCTGGGATACCATGACTGTTGTCTCCGTATGAAACCCTAATGTCTTTTTTTAGCATCGGTCTGACTGCGCATCGGCTTCCGACGCAGGAGGTCCGTGGTCCGAGCCCTGGCGATTTCGTGCCCTACTGGTTGGGTCGGTGTCAGTATAATGTGACCAGCTGAGACTGGAGCCACTGTCTCTGTGACTGTGAGGCAGCAGGCAAAATTATCAGACGTCTTGGGGCCGGCAACAATAATTATAGTCTATATAGTGCTGACGTTGGATAAAAAGCAACAAAACAAACAAGATCAAAAATTGTTTTGCTTTATGTATCCCGTAATCCCAAGCTATCTAGTCGAGCTAGCAGGGCTACGAATATTACTCCAAAAAAGTGTATTTATAAAGTGTATTTTCGCAAACTTATTTGACTACAGTGTACACTTTGGTGGATTGACTAAAGTTGGCAGTGTTGGACGTCGCATAGCGAGACGTTTGTAATTGTAAAGAATTTCACTATTTGTAAGTCACAAGTAGCAGCGAAGACTTTTTTGCTCCAAGTCAATCGAAACAACAACATGACATTGACTTTCACATCTCGAGACATCTCTCTCTCTCTCTCTCTCTCTCTCTCTCTCTCTCTCTCTCTCTCTCTCTCTCTCTCTCTTTCTCTCTCTCTCTTTCTCTCTCTCTCTCTCTCT
>RQTK01000313.1:82902-87902 GCA_003991915.1 Elysia chlorotica
AGAAACAAAATTTAATCTCTATTTAATGACGATGAGAACCTTTTCAATACAATGACAATGCACAGGCTGATTTAAACCAGCCTGATATAATTATTCCCACATACCTTTTCATCCTGAGAAGTGAGCACTTTCTCAAAAGCCTCATGTCTTCTGGTGAGAGCTTCTACCTGTTCCACATTATTCCCCAAGTCAGGACTATTCAGTTGAACCTAACACACATAGAAATACATAAATAAAAACCAATGACGTTCATAGAAAATTCTAGACCATAACTCTTGAAACATTACATTCTAGACTCAATTAAGAACAAAGGCCGAAGGAAAAAACAAAAACTTTTTACCTCTATTTCATCCTGAGTACAGTAAAAATACCAAAGTTACTTTCTGTATTGATTAGGTTCATGGAAAGTGTCTACAATGATACTTTTAGAAATTTCAAACAAATATCTTCCGCACTATTTAATGAGTCAGGAGTTAGAACAATACTTTTAACTATATTAAGTGCAGGATTTTAAATGTATTGTTTATTTAATTGCAAACATTACAGTTTTTACACACAGACTCATATTATTAATAATGTAATTTGCCCACAGTAACAATATCAAATCTGTTCTAACCTAAGCAGACTAACTAAAATAATAGCTGATTAAAAAAAAAACACTTCTGCTCATAAATCTGGCCATTTCCTTTCAACGTCACTGAAAATCATACCTCTTGCATAGCACTAGTTGCATTGAGCATATCAGAGTCTCGCAGAAATATTTTGAGATCATACACTTGGTCATATAGATCTTTCTGATCCAGCCATGTCTGCTGCAGCCTCTGCCGTGCCTCTTCTACCTGCTGAACTTTAGCTTTTATCTGAAAGAAAATTTACACTCAATGAATCATTAAATTAAATGTTAATGGAGTAAGATAAAAAGTCCAATTAATTATCAATAGTTGATAACTCATAACTTAAATACATGAATTAACCAAAAAAATCAAATAACTCCACAGTTTATATTTAACTTCCTCATCTTTTCCAGAGTAAATCAATGTAAAGCATTTTATTCATAAGTTTTGCTTCGTTATTATCATCCACTACAGTTCAAAATAATTTGCACAATATTAACTCCTGGCCAAAATAATACATGTTGAAATACATATGAAATCTCTAAAATATGTTTAAAAGACATATATCCTGAAATACCTTAAACTCTAGTTTTTAACCTTTTAACCTTACCTCCTCAGAAGCATAATGTTCATTTTTGATGAGTGCTTCTCCTGTGGCGATGACTTCCTCAAAAGTGTCCTGCCTGGCCTCAATCTCTGCTCGAATCTCCTCGTGTCTCTGTCTGAGCATGTCCGCTCCATTGACATCACGAACATTGTGGTCCATCTTCATCTCCCGCTCTGTCTCATTGGCCCAGGCGAGCAAGTCACGGGCCTAGTAGAAGACACAGTTTTGAAAATGCATTTGCGTAAAAATAATATAATATCACTGGCAAATTAATTAATCTGTTTGCTCTCTTGCATTAACAAATACAAATTGGCTTTCTCTCTAATTGAATCAAGTGGATTGAGTTTGTTTTTACAGCATGCCAGCACAGTGACGGCTATATTGAGCCCATTATGTCTTAGGACAGTAAATACATTAAATACTAGTAGCAGCGGTAATTCCTTTATGTCTCTGAGTGATAAAAGCATAACAATTGTGCATAGAAATGTTGGTTGAAAGTAAAGTAGTTTAAGTAGACAATAGTTTAAAAGATCAAACCATCGTTGGGTTATTTTTGAACATTCATACAAATATCTAAGATTTTATATTACATTAATTAAGAAAATGTTTTGAAATAATAGGTGGGCGGCGCAATGCAAAAAATTAATGTTCAAATTATTTGGCTCGAATTGCAGATATTTGTTTATTTCGGTAACTGCCTGTTATTATTGGAAACCTAGGCCCAAGGCAGCACCTGTGGTTTATTCATAGACCTAAAGTTACGTTGAAATGGCGGCCCGCCAAAACTATTCCAATATTCCAATCAAATCGAAGACGTCAAGACGTTACGCTCCCATAGCGTCTGATAGCCCGGCAGTGTATTGATCGATCTAGATCTAGAATCTAGTTCTATAGATTTACATGACGCACTTTCAGGACATGTTTTTCAATGGTGCCTATAGAGATATGCGGGAGAGTTCAATAAGCAACGCAGCCACAGCTGCTGTTATTCAATTGGCAAGAATTTGAATCAGGGCTCCGCGGAGCATTCTTAAATCCGGCACTGGATTGTAAATACAATGTATTCCGTTGTGGAAGCTTAGAAATCGTCGTAAGCCTTCTTATCCGAAAGCTTACCACATAAGAGCCCGTCTCTATATTTAGGACCCCGTTTCGACCGGTTTAGTTAATAATAATATAGTGTTTATTGTTGATCAAATCTCTAGGGTTGTAAATACATACAGCATATGCCGTGATATAAACTTAGACTTCTAAGGGTAACAAAACAAAACAATACAAAAACAAAAACACCCTTGATCGGAAGTCTAAATTTAGGTTCCCGTTGTAGTTACGACCCCTAGACATCTAAATCCAGGGGTTAAAGACATAGCTCGTTTTGACGTGGGTTGGTTACACTGTTGTTGATCATTTTTTCTAATGTTTATAACAGTTACTATGGTCACCGCATCCAATAGTAATAACAATTGAATAGGTGATCTTTTTTTCTGTACTTCTTTCTATTGTCTACGAAGTTTGGATTTAAAGAACAACTTTTAGATCTGAGGTGGAAAGCATAACGGTGCTATACAGTTACACTCCGAGCTAAATGTTCTTTATAGAGGATGGAGACAGGATTCACAGATAGGAAGGCAGACATACAGACAGACATACATATGACAGATATATGGAGACATAATAGAGAGAGAGTTAGAGAAAGAGAGATAGAGAGAGAAAGAGAGATCGACAGAGACAGGACCCTCTCTCCCCTCTCTTTCTCTCTCTCTCTCTCTCTCTCTCTCTCTCTCTCTCTCTCTCTCTCTCTCTCTCTCTCTCTTTGTTGCTTTATAAGACATAATAGAGAGAAATAGAGAGATCGAGAAAGAGAGAGATGGAGAGATGAGACATAGACAGAGACAGACTCTCTCTCTCGCTCTCTCTTTCTTTCTCTCTCTCTTTCCCTCCTTCTCTCTCTCTCTCTCTCTCTCTCTCTCTCTCTCTTTCGCTCTCTTTCTGTGCCTCCCGCTCTCTCTCTCTCTCTCTTTTTCTTGCTCTCTCTCTCTCTCTCTCTCGCCCTCTCTCTCCATAAGTATACCTCTCCGTTACTCACTCTCTTAATTCGACCCTGAAACGTACCTGAAACCAGTCAGTAATACCTGCGGGCGCCAGGCGATCAGCTGATCAGGGCATGGACAGCTGGAGACCACAGGTCAATGGCCCTGCCTGGTCCATAGAGGTGGAAAACTCAGTCACTTAAGACATGGTTGTACCTTTGTAATTGGCCCTATACTGGTCCATAGAGGTGGAAAACTCAGTCACTGGTTACAAACCCAAATCCATGCAGACCGAGTCGAGAGCGTCTAAATCTACCTCACGTGTCCCTTTGTTACATACAGACAGAGCGAGAGAGAGAGAGAGAGAGAGAGAGAGAGAGAGAGAGAGAGAGAGAGAGAGACTGGCGCAAGTGGTAGAGCGCTGGTTTCCCAATCCTTAGAGGGGTCGGAAGCCCTGGGGTATAGCATCGGCTTCCGAAGCAGGAGGTCTGTCCATGGTTCGAGCCCTGGCAATTTCGCTCTCTGCTGGTTGGGTCGGTATCAGTATAATATGTCCGGATGAGACTGGATTCATGGTATCCACACCCTGTCTCTTGTCAGACGCCGGTCTTTGGGCCCGTCCATAATATAGCCTACATGGTACTGACGTTGAACGTTAAACCAACTAAACTACAACTTCAACCCAATTGGTAGGTCTGTGGTCCGAAACCCACTATTTGTCACTTATTCGTCCTTTATTGGTTGGTTTAATTTTACTATAGTGTGATCGGTTGATCCAGGAGTCCTGGTATCCACGCACTGTCTCTATGTGGCAGCACGTAAAATTGTCAGGCGTTAGTCTTGGGACCCGTCTATAATCGTTCCTATGTAGTGTTCATATTGGACGCTAAGCAACAACAACAAAAAATCCTCAATAGACAACAAGAGGAATCCGACAATAAACTTTCCCGATTTTGGGATCTGGGCAGGTACCCTCCAAGTTGGAACCAAGCGCTCTACCATTTGACAATTTTATGTGCTGTCACAAAAGACAGGGCGGGGATGCCATGACTCATGTCAAAGCCGGTCACATTATACTGACACCGAACTAACCTATCACAGGGGACGAATATCGGGCAAATAAATCTACCAATCGTGGGATTAGATCCGCGGACCTCCTGATGTGAAGTCCATCGCTCTACCACATGAGCTAGTTCACCCCCCTCCCTCCCCAGTAGAGATGCAGCAGATGCGACAGGAAGAGGTATTTATAGCCACTCAAAAAAGGTGGTATTGGAGAGAGACCCGGTTCGAATCCACGGTTTGGCAAATTTTTTCTTATATGATTCCGTACTCTTCTATGTCTTATTGGTAATCTGAAATGATGGCATGTGATACAGTAGCACAATGACCTTACTTAACTATAGAGAACAATATGACACTAAACCAAATTTGACACCGACATGGACTACTTAGTGCTTAGCTACTCTTTTCAGTAATGTCAAATTTCTAGGCCGTAATCGACATTACGACCAGAGACTGTAGATTTATTGAGACGCAATATAGCCTATATAGTGCTGATGTTGGACGTGAAAACCAACTCAACTCTAACTCAACTCTGTGAAACGTCTCAATAAATCTACAGTCTCTGGTCGTAATGTCGATTACGGCCTAGAAATTTGACATTACTGAAAAGAGTAGCTAAGCACTAAGTAGTCCATGTCGGTGTCAAATTTGGTTAGTGTCATATTGTTCTCTATAGTTAAGTGA
>RQTK01000313.1:95402-102003 GCA_003991915.1 Elysia chlorotica
ATTACAACTGCTTCATGTGTAACTATTTTAGTTTAGTTTAAGCCCTTTGATTCACCAAAACAAAGGGACGCACATGTGCAACTAGAAGGATATCAAATTATCCACAGCAGTTAAACATGGTCAGATATTTCGCAAACGGTCTTTACAAGCCGCACGTTCATAATTTCAATACCAGAGAAAGATTTGCTTTATTAAATGTTCTTTCTATCTTTCTCTCTCTCCCCCCCCCCTGGCTCTCTCTTTCTCTCTCTCTCTCTCTCTCTCTCTCTCTCTCTCGCTCGCTCTCTCTCTCTCTTTTTCTCTCAATCTCCCTCTTTTTTTCTCTGCTTGTCTATTTGTATGCATCTCTGGCTCTTCTCGCCTCTCTCAATTTTCTTTATTTACTTTCTCTGTATATCAACCTGCATATCTTTCAATCTTTCTCCCCCCCCCCCTCTCTCTCTCTCTCTTCTCTCTCTCTCTCTCTCCCTCTCTTTCTCTCTTTCTCTCTGGGTTTCACATACTTATCCTTAAGTTCCCAAGGACGATTCATCCCTATAACATTATCTATACGGCGACGGGACTGATAGCCTAGCCTCAACAAGATCTATTTCCAGTACCTGTCTACTATATCTAATGTTTAAGTCAGCCCCAATCTCTCCTGAACTTAAACAACCAGGTACCTGACCAGACAGTCTGGGACAGCCTTGACCCAACCGTCTGTGACTCTTAGGTCATGATACTGAGTAACCATAACCAGGTAGGCACATGTGTAGACCTACACTGTATAGTACAGGCTTTCCTATCCACATTGCGATAAGAGCTGACATAAGAATTTCTCTTAACACTATCACTCGACATAACTTAAAGATATCGGGTTTTTTAAAGCACTATCGGCTCCACTCGTCTAAAAGCATATCTAAACCAGCTATCTATGTTTGAACGTTGGTGCAGATTCACTTAGGCCTACGTATTATCGTCTTGGTTTTCGACATGGACGCTGTTATCGTAAAACCTCTAGTGCCGAGACACCAGAGGTCATGTCAGATGATCACGTTTTGAAGAGGCCGGCACAGTAACAAAGGGACACGTGAGGTAGATTTAGACGCTCTCGACTCGAGTCTGCATGGATTGGGTTTGTAACCCGAGCCAAACTGAGCCAAACGAGTTTCTTCACATTACTTCTAAACCATAATAATAATACACACATGTCCATACATGATTATTGTTTTTATTGCGTTAGCAACCTAAACTGAAGGAGTTTCTTATACATGATTTTTATAGCGTTAGCAACCTAAGCCAAGAGAGTGTCTTTATTTCTTCTAAACCATAATTATACTAAACACATGTTCATACATGATTAATACTTTTATTGCGTTAGCAACCTAAACTGATAGAGTGTTCTTCATAAAAATTCTAAATGATAATTATAATACACGCGTTTCCATTCATGATTAATATTTATATTGCGTTAGCAACCAGATTCTAAGTCGAAAGAGTTTCTTCATTACTTCTAAACCATTATAATAAACACATTTCCAGGTATGATTAATATTTTTATTGCGTTAGCAACCTAAACTGAAGGAGTTTCTTCATTACTTCTAAACCACAATTATACTAAACACATATCCATACATGATTTTTATAGCGTTAGCAACATAAGCCAAAAGAGTTTCTTTACTTCTTCTAAACCATAATTTTAATACACACAATTCCATACATGATTTTATAGCGTTAGCAACCTGAGCCAAGAGAGTTTCTTCATTACTTATAAACCATAATGATAATACACACATGTCCAAATATGATTAATATTTTTATTGCGTTAGCAACTAAGTCGAAATGGTTTCTTCATCACTTCTTAAGCATAACTATAGTCCTCATATTTCCACATAGTTAGATTTATGATTGTGGATTTTTTTAAATGGGGTTGGCAACTTAAGCCAAGAGAGTTTCTTTATTTCTTCTAGACCATAATTATAATACATATATTTCCAGACATGATTAATATTTTTATTGCGTTAGCAACTAAGTCGAAAGAGTTTCTTCATTACTTCTAAACCATAATTATTCTAAACACATGTCCATACATGATTATTATTTTTTTATTGCGTTAGCAACCTAAACTGAAGGAGTTTCTTCATTACTTCTAAACCAAAATTATAATAAACACATGTCCATACATGATTTTTATAGCGGTATCAACCTAAGCCAAAAGAGTTTCTTCATTACCTCTAAAACATAATTATAGTACACACAGTTCCACAAAGTTAGATTTATGATTTGGATTAAAAAAAATTGGATTAAAAAAAAATTGGATTAGCAACCTAAGCCAAAAGAGTGTCTTCCTTACTGCTAAAACATACAGTACAAAATAATATTATCATAAAGTTAGTTAGTAATAAATTTGATCTTTTTTACTGTGTTAGGCTAACAATGTTAGGCAGAAGATTTTCTTACCGACTTCTAAAAGTACCTACTGTAGACCTACACATGCTTTCTGACAGCTAGATAAGAAATGGAATTGCGAGTTTTTTATCGGTTAACAAACAACCTTGGCCCGAATAATTTCTTCATTAATTCTAAAACCTAAAGTCCACAGGTTTTCATACAGTTAGAACTTAGATAAGAAACGAATTTTGAAGTGTTTTTGTTTTTCTGTGGCAACTATTTGGGTCATAACTTGAGCCAAACGAGTGTTTTTAGTACTTCTAAAACCTTATTACAGTGTACATATTTTCATAGTTAGATAAGCAACAAATCTGATTTTTTTTCAGGTGCAAAAAAATCGTGCAGTGCCTTCCTTTCCATCAGAAAATAGAATCTCGCCCCTCGTCTTGTATCCTTTCTGTTAGTCTTAATTATGTTAGACCTAAGATTGTGATGTCTTCTTCTTAACTATTTATTTTCTTATGAACTAGTTATTTACATAACGTTAAAAAACAGCGACACCAAAATATGGCAACTTAATTTGTTTTGAATAGATTTGGGGGAGATTGGACAAACATCTTAATTGCTTTTAAAACCTCATTATAGTACTAGAGTTTTCATACAGTTTAATAAGCAACGTCTTGTATCATTATTGTTAGTCTTATGCGATACATAATTTTGTGATGCCCTCTTCTTTACTGTTTATTTTCTTATCAACTAGTGCTTTACATAACGTAAAAAACAGCGACACGAAATGGCTAATTATTTTTGTTTTGAATATAGATTTGGAAGAAATTGGACATAAGTCTTAATTACTTTTAAAACCTCAATTACATTATAGTACACGAGTTTTCATACAGTTTGATAAGCAATGTCTTGTATCATTTCTATTAGTCTTAATTATGCTAGACCTAAGTTTGTGATGTCATCTTCTTAACTATTAAATTTTATTTTCTTATCAACTAGTGCTTTACATCACGTTATATAAACAACGACACGAAATGGCAACTTAATTAATTTGTTTTGAATAATTATATCTAGAAGAAATGGGACAGGACAGCTAATTAAAGAAAGCAAAATAATTATTATCTTTAGGAAAACAAGTTAGTTTCAACCAGGAAGGAACATTCCGACAAGGGTGGAATGACATGTCCATTTTCTTTTTCTGACATAATTGGACATAAGAATAGTGTTTGTATATCTAGGCGGGGGGAGGGAAATGGCCCTAGTGGTAAAGCGTTGGTCTTCTTGTCTGTGTTTTAGCCGGTTCGAAACCCACGATTGGTGAAAAATTTTTAAATTTTATTTGTCCAATTTCATGTCCTTGGGTTGGTGTCAGAATATTGTGTCCGACTGAGAGAAGAGTCAAATCTCCTTGCACCGTGTCTCTGTGACAGCACTTAAAAGTATCAGACGTTGGTTCCGAAGCCCTTCCTCAATATAGCCTATATAGTGCTGCTGTTGGACGTTAAACCAATCCAACCAACCAACCAACCAAGCCCGACTGAGATAGAAGTCAAGATCTCCTTGCACTGTGTCTCTGAGGCAAAACTTAAAATTATGAGACGTTGGTCCTAGAGCCCTTCCACAATATAGCCTCTGTAGAGCTGACGTCGGGTGCTAAACAACAACAACAACAGCAACAACAACAACAACAACAACAACAACAACAACAACAACAACAACAACAACAACAAAAATAGATTTAGTCAGATAGATAGATAGATAGATAGATAGATAGATATATAGATAGATAGATAGATAGATAGATAGATAGATAGATAGATATGTATAGATAGATAGTATATAGATAGATAGATAGATAGATAGATAGATAGATAGATAGATAGACAGACATATAGATAGATAGATAGATAGATAGTTTGATAGATAGATAGATAGATAGAGAAGGAGAGAGAGAGAGAGGGAGAGAGAGAGAAGGAGGGGAGAGAGAAGGGTAGGAGAGAGATAGATAAATAGATAGATAAATAGATAGATAGATAGAAGGGTAGGAGAGAGATAGATAAATAGATAGATAGATAGATAGATAGATAGATAGATAGATAGCCCTCCCATTTCTTTTCAGTCTTTCAAATTGTCAGCGTTAGTTCAACCTGGGTCCATAAATTTTCCTTGTCGTCCTTGAGACGCTTAGTGAAGTAAAGGCCTAGATCTATTTTGTTGTTGTTGTTGTTGTTGTTGTTGTTGTTTTTGTTGTTGTTGTTGTTCTTTAGCACCCAACGTCAGCTCTACAGAAGCTATATTGAGGAAGGGACCCAGGACTAACGTCAGATACTTATAAGTATTGCCACAGAGACACGGTGCAAGGAGATTTGACTCTTCTCTCAGTCGGACACATTATACTGACATCAACCCAAGGGCACGAAATTGGACAAATACAATTTTAAATATTTCACCGATCGTGGGTTTCGAACCGGCGAGCACCCGACTGGAAAGACCAACGCTCTACCACTTGGGCCATTTCGCTCCCCTACCTCGATCTAGGCTACAACTCTTCTTATGTCCAATTATGTCAGAAAAAGAAAATGGACATGTCATCCAACCCTCGTCGGAATGTTCCTTCCTGGTTGAAACTTGTTTTCGTAAAGATAATAATAATTTATTATTTTGCTTTCTTTAATTAGCTGTCCTGGCCCATTTTTTCTAGATATAATTATTAAAAACAAATTAATTAAGTTGCCATTTCGTGTCGTTGTTTATATAACGTGATGTAAAGCACTAGTTGGTAAGAAATTAAAATGTAATGGGAAAGAAGAAGACATCACAAACTTAGGTCTAACATAAGACTAATAGAAAGGATACAAGACGAGGGGCGAGATTGTATTTTCTACAGATGGAAAGGAAGGCACTGCACGATTTTTTTTTTGCACCTGAAAAAAATTCAGATTCGTTGCTTATCTAACTGTATGAATATGTGTGTACTGTAATGAGGTTTTAGAAGTAATAAAAACACTCGTTTGGCTCAAGTTATGACCCAAATAGTTGCCACAGAAAAACAAAAACACTTCAACCATTCGTTGCTTATCTAAGTTCTAACTGTATGAAAACCTGTGGACTTTAGGTTTTAGAATTAATGAAGAAACTCTTAACTCTTAACGGATAAAAACACTGATTTGGCCAATTGGCTCAATTTATTACCCAAATAGTTGCCACAGAAAAACAAAAACACTTCAAAATTCGTTGCTTATCTAAGTTCTATCTGTATGAAAACCTGTGGACTTAAGGTTTTAGAATTAATGTAGACATTATTCGGGCCAAGGTTGTTAACTGATAAAAAAAAATCGCAATTCCATTTCTTATCTAGCTGTATGAAAGCATGTGTAGGCCTACTCTAGGTTTTAGAAGTCGGTAAGAAAATCTTCTGTCTCACATTGTTAGCCTAACACAGTAAAAAAGATCAAATTTATTACTACCTAACTTCATGATAATATGTGTACTGTGTGTTTTAGAAGTAATGAAGACACTCTTTTGGCTTAGGGTGCTAACCCAATAAAAAATCATATTCAAAATCATAAATCTAACTTTGTGGAACTGTGTGTACTATAATTATGTTTTAGAAGTAATGAAGAAACCCTTCAGGCTTAGGTTGCTAACACAATTGAAAATCACGTTCATAATCTAACTGTATGGAACTGTGTGTACTATAATTATGTTTTAGAAGTAATAAAGAAACTCTTTTGGCTTAAGTTGCTAACGCTATAAAAATCATGTATGGAAATGTGTGTACTATAATTATGGTTTAGAAGTGATGAAGAAACTCTCTTGGCTTAGGTTGCCAGCCCGATTAAAAAAATATATATATCCACAACTCTTTTGGCTTAGATTTTTAACGCAATAGAAATCATGTATGGAAATAATTTCTGTGTATTAATATTATGTTTTAGAAGTGATGAAGAAACCATTTCGACTTAGTTGCTAACGCAATAAAAAATATTAATCATGTATGGACATGTGTGTATTATAATTATGGTTTAGAAGTAATGAAGAAACTCCTTCAGTTTAGGTTGCTAACGCTATAAAAATCATGTATGGACATGTGTGTATTATAATTATGGTTTAGAAGAAATAAAGAAACTAGATTAAATCAAATTTAATCGCCGTATAGGATCCCCCAGGGGAACCTAGGAGACGTTAAACCCGGAGAGAGGGAGAGAATTCTCTCCCTCCCTCT